>APFE030725648.1:12305-23145 GCA_000404065.3 Pinus taeda
TGCAGTAGCAGTGTATAATGCAATCCATTTTGTTCGACTATTATTAGTTTGTGCTTGACCAAAAGATTTACATATATTTCATAGTGTAACATCGCATGTTCAATTTTATTTTATTTTTAGTAATATTTTAATTTATTTATATGATATTTGATTGGTTGGACTTTTATTATGCAAAGATTTGTTTTCGTTAATGAAATGTATCCTCGCTGACATAATAATACTCGGATTTAAATCTCCAGGTCTCAAAATTGGACAGTGTAGACCATTTTGAATTTCTCTCCCTTCTCTCTGTCATTTGATTGCTAAACCATATGAGGTATTGAGGGTTGTGTTATGTCATGTTATATCCTTACAGATATGCAAATCACATGGTACGACGTGTAAGCCAAATCTATGGTGAGACAAATCATGGAGAATTTAGAGCCTTTACTTTCACCTAACTGATGATAATAGAAAATCTTTGCCAGAGTTGAACCTTCCTTCCACAGAAGGAAATAAACTTGTCATAGATATTAGGTTCGTCAGAGTGAGTCATTTACTAGCAAAACCATGAAATTGTTGTAAATGATCATTTGCTAGCAAGTGGAACTTCCACCCATCAATAGCTTCCAACACTACAATGTACGAATGTACATCCAATTGTCTTTACAAATACTTGCAAATTTAAATCTAATTTAACATAAAAATGACAGATAAGGATAAGGATAACTCATAGCTAATGAAGTAAATGCATACTCACCTAAAATCAATTGACATAATCGTATGAAATCAATTGAAACAACACTTGTTTAATCCTTCCTGCTTGTAGATTGTACAAAAAATAGAAAATGGCCACAAAAAATAGAAAATGAAATAGAGAATTGGAGAATATGTATAATCGAATGTTAATAAAAAGACTTAATTTCACATAGCACTTTTAATTTCACAAGACAAATTCAACATTCCAAGGATCAGACATGGAGTTGTAATTGGAGGTTCACCTACATAGGTTTGTCAGTTTTATTATTATAGTGCACATAATTTATATAGTATACCATATCTCATGTGGATTTTGGTTGTTATAATTATTATAACAATCCCTATGATTGTGTAGCCACAAGTAAAGTCTTTTAAATTTTATAGTTTTGAAGTTTTTGACATCGTTGGTATGATTATCATATCTAAATTTTTAGAAATTTATCATCAATTTAATTTAATAGGAAGTAGTTATTTATTATGGCATGTATATATTTTTTTAAAGAAGCGATTATATATTGCATTAAGACATTTTGGTTTGAAGGCCAGAACTTTGTACATCCTAAATCAAAAATTATTTTGCTAATGTCCAAAAGCTCAAAGAAAGATTAACACAATTTACACCCCGACTACAGACAACTGTTTTGTACTAATTTTCACCATACAACCTCCAAGAAACACCTACAAACACTATACATTTGCATATCATATCAAAAATTGACGAACATATTACTAAAACACTACATTTCCTCCATGTCAAAGTTAACCTAGACTTCATTTGCTTTTAGCTCAGGTTAAGAAGGAGGGGAGACCTAGCCTTCGACAGAGCCTATACCAATATCTTCAAGTTGTGTTGAGTTCCCATGGCGTTGCGGAAATATATCCTTAACTACACCATTACTAGCCTCATCAACATTGGTGTTCTTTGCCTAGGTCAAATTATACACACGAAAAATCAACATTTCAATCACAAGTTGCAATCTATCCAACTTGACCTCCAATATGACCATTTTTTGGTTTAAAAGCTCGAGTTGGGCCCATGATGCCAAAAGAGTCATCTCATTATGCTTTGATACCAAAGCAAGGAGGAATTCCATAGCACCTGCCATGTTTACTAAGGAAATGTGATTTATTCCTCTCTAACTTCATAATCTTGCTAACCTGCACCAATCCTACGTCGACCTTGGAAAATTATGGCTCTAACCATGAACTCTATGATTTCAAAGCCGCTCCAATATTCTATATAAATCATCGCGCCAATTCTCCTCGATTTTAAACCTTTGTCTTCATCGTTAATGTCACATCAATTCTCAGGCAACAAACAATCAAGGAAATCTGAATCATAATAGAAATATTGAAATCCGATGAGAGAAAGGTTCTCACACATGCAATATGCATCTCAAATGCAAGAATAAAGGCCTCACACATTCCAACTAATTTATTAACTACTAAGTTGCCTCTCCATTTGTCCTTTAGCCAATGAAGCATGACGAACATCGCCTAGGTAGCCACATGAACTCGTCCCTCCATGTCAGATAATGGCCACCACAGAGCTTAGGGAATTGTAATAATTAATAATGTTTCAAGATAATACTTGATTGGGAAAAGTGATGAGACTTGTCACCCTGTCCCAAATTTAATTCCAAAGAATGTTTGAGGAAATAAAATTCCAAATATATTCCTCATGGAATTGCTTTTATAAGCAAATCCCCTCCATAAATCTTCTAAACACCTTGTTCTAATAGGGCTCCTTAGTTGGCCAGAGAATCTACCATAGTGTTGAAATTTCTCTTGACATCGAAGAGCTCAATCAACTCAAATTTGTGTAATAATAGCTAAATTTGATGCATAATAGGGGCTGAGGTGTTATCAATATTCTCTTTTACTTTATTCACTTGCTGAATAATAATCATCGAGTCACCAAAAACCATCAACAATAAATTCCCCTAGAGTAAGCCAAATCCATGCCTTGCCACAAAGCTAGATATTTGACCTAGTTATCTGTAGAAATCCCTAAACCCTAGATAAATAAAATCTTTTTTTTTTTGTCGAGACAAAAAATAACCTCTTTCGCTCCTACTCCCTAATTATAACACATAAATTTTTATAAACAAATTTATATGGATTATTTTTTCAATTTTAAACCACTTTCCAATATTGAACATTTTTCAAAATGGTTAGACCAATTATTTTGCAAGATTTACCTATCATCTACCATTATTTATTTTATTTATTATAAAATATAATAAAATATTATAACAAAATATATACCATACACTACAACTCACTAAATATAATGTATTAATTCATTAAAAATTCTCACAAAGTCAATTTTGGAATCGTAGGAATTATTACTAAGATTTATTGACAAAGAGTGTTGGCCTAGGCATTACTTTACCATTCTCCACTTATGAATAAGAGTTTTACGAGGTTGAGGTGCACACGGTTTAATTAATTTTAATTGTCTTTATTACATAAAGATATGGTAGGCTCAACATGGCATTGCATATCAATTGGCTTAGTTTCATTAGTTATATCGAGTTTGTATTTTGAATATTTCTTTAATTTTTCTAAAGGAGTGCAATATATTAATTTTGGGTTTAATTTAGTTAATTGTTGTTGAAAAAATATTTTAAATGGTAAAATTTATTAATGGATAGAGTTCAATTTTATTTATTCACCATAAAAATTAAAAAATGATTATTACTTAATTAACAAAATTCATAATTTAATTACTAATTAATTGGCGAATCTATATTTTTATTTTCAAAATTATTAGTAATCAGGGTAAATTAAAAAAGTTTACTATATATTTAAAAATTTATATTTTAACTATAACAATTGGGAATCCAATATATAATTTCAAAAATTATTAGTAATTTTATTGTTGATACATTATAAGCAGTTTATGTATTTAGATAGATTAGTATATAATTACATCTTACTTTAAAAAAAATATAGTTCACAATAATTTTATTTATAAACAATAGATTAATATATATTATATATATAATATATATATATATATCTTATATATGTATATTGCTTCTTTTTTTATTGCTATATATCTCAAACAAACAGTATTACTATTTATATTAAAAAATTATATTTTAATATAACCAATTGTGGAAAATCCATTATATAATTTCTCAAAAATTATTAGTTAATTTTATGTTGATACATTATAAGCAGTTTATGTATTTGATAGATTTAGTCATATAATTTCAGTGTTACTTTAAAAAAAAAATATAGTTCACAATAATTAATTTATAAAACAATAGATATATATATATATAATATATATATATATATCTGTGTGTTATATTGCTTTCTTTTTTATTGCTATATATCTCAAACAAACAAGCATCTCTCGAATAATAATTATTTCCTAATATATGTATATTGTTTTTTTTGTATATTATTGCTACATAACTTAAACAAACAAGCATCTCTAGAGCAATAATTAACTCCAAAACATTATAACTGTATCCATATTGCTACACATTACCTCTTATAGAAATGCACAAGGTATTTGAACCTACAACACAACCAACCTAGTTCATAATTTAGAGTAGCATTGTTTAGTGATTCATTTCTTGCTTCTCTGTTAGCCAATTGTCTTACATTGAAAGTGATTCCACCAAATACATATGGAGATCGACACATAGTAGACATACAAGATTGAAATGATATGAAAATATGAATATAACATGATAACATAGAATGAAATATGTTCAAACTACTTTGCTATTCATATTATTTACAAACATGACATTAGATTTTGCATTCGCTCAACTTCATTTTTGTAAACTCAAATGTCTTTGTCTTCGGCTTTGCTTTCTCACTCACAAGTGCCTAATACGAAAACACATCATTTGGAAAAAAGTTTTCCATTTGTTATATATTATATATTATATATATATATATATATATATATATTCTTATATATTATATTATATTATATATATATATAATTTGTTTCAAGAAGCTCTCTAATATCAACCTCTTTTAATGGCTTAATGCAAAGAGCAAATTAAAAGAATTTGATTGACAAGGATAAAGTATAGTAATCAAATCATTTTAATCGTAACTTTTATCAATATAAACTATTGATGAAATATTTGTCTTTATTTTTTTTATTTAGCTATATTTAAAATAAGTGGCATGGACTAGCTACTATGGACCACTTGTTAAATATTAGGATTATTATCACCACGATGTTTTAATTTTTTTGTCAAGGAAATTTCATTATATTATCATATAAAAATAGCTTACATTATGATGGTCTACAGTTCTCCCCACTTCACTCAAACTAGATTTGTTAGCAAGGAGAGCCGAACAAAAATGTAAGAGATGCGCCCATTCATTACCTGTATCCCATGGATAAAATGGCCAAATATTTCAAAATACATACAAAACAAAAATGAAACCTGTAATTTTCATATCAACGAGGTGGATTCAGAGTGAGACCACTCGAATCCATTGGAGGGTTGTGACCTTCATGGACATGAAAGTCGATGTGAGCCAAATGTGCCTCAATTTCATCCATTCTCTCATTTGTGTGGTGTTGGTTGTGTCTCACCGAAGCCAACTTCTCCAGAATTTCACTTTGGTTGTACTACACATCGTTGATGTAGGCCACGATCTCGTTCTAGTCATCATACCTGTGTTGGTGAAGGATGTTCAGGTTGGCCTAGATGTCCCACAGTTGATCAACAATTATACAAAGGGGGGGTGGTTATTCTATGCAGCCCAAAGAGTGGGCATGGGCATGCAATACCTCACCTTCCATATCCATACCTTCCATCTCATCCTCGTTCATCGCCCCCACCCTTTCAACCCGAGCACCCTACTATCCTTGGAGGCCACCACCACGTCAAGCATGCCCATGCTGGCATATCATCTCGGTCGCCTGCACCCGATGAATTCCCAGTTGAGGCCTCACACCAGGAGAATTGCCCCACGCATGGACCACCCTATGCAGGGATACGCTAAACCGCACAAGCCCCAACCTCGGCACAACAATAGACTCTCTTGAAGAGGCAATACAAGACCAGAACCCTCAGTATTGGCAGAATTGACAACATAGAGAAGCAATCAAACTAGGTTCAAAAATACGTCGAAGTAGGGGACCTCCATCAACTTGCCTCGTTACTTCCACTTCCACCTAAGACACCCATTACACCTAGGAAACACCAAGAGCCTAGCGAGCCCCAAAAAATCAACCACGTTAGGTCTAGAGCAATTATCCCAGCTACACTAGTTTCCCTGAACGAGATGGATGCCTCTCTTACACCTGAAGCACCACTAGTAGGCCACAATTTCAAAATCCATTATTCATTTTACTTCTAATGCCACACAAGGAAAACATTATCAGGAAACATAAACAAAACCCAATAAGATGGAATTACATATGTCATTACCTTCACGTTGCAGAACTAAAGCCTCAAGGCTAGACACCTATTGGTTGAGCCGAGAGAATCTACAAGGCAGCCATACCACGCCAATCCTCGTTCAAGCACCATCCCAGGATCCCATATCACTACTTGTTCGACTCTCACTTGTAGTGCTTCCTTCGTATGCAAACAACAACTTCTAAACTCCATCTTGGCTCTCTAGAGAGGGTCTCCATATGAACCAAGCAAGTGTGACCCTTACAAACTGTAATTTTTCATCTCCCAAACGACGTTTCTGCTCACCGCATCCAACGCCAAAGGAATAAGAACTAACATGATCTCTAAAACGTTTGCCAACAAGCCACCAGACCTCTTGTACTTTCCATACTCTATATTCATTGCAGCCTCGTAGGAGGGCTCGAATTTCCCCGAGACAACTCATTAAGTAAGTTAGTCACCCCCAATGGGAAATCTTTACCACTACTTTTAAAAATAAGAATGTTGAGTATTTTAGTCTGAAACATAAAAAAAAAAAAAAAATCTTTGATTGTGAAATTGGAAAATATTATAAATATAAAGAATAAAAATAGGTCCACCAACTTTTAAAATGTATGCATATGAATTTCAGTATTTTTAAATCTATCATTTGTGATATTTTGATAATAATGATAATTAACATTCATTCAAATTATATTTATTTATTAAATCTTAAAAAATTGTGTAAAATTCTTTAAGTTTATAAAAAATCATTAAGAAAAGTATTAAAAATATATTATAGTTTTATTGACTTGAAAGGTTAGAAAATTTAATATTTTAGGAGACTTTAATTCTAGAATCTTATCTAACCATGTTGTTCTTCTAAGTAATGATCCAAACCTTAATCCTTTGGCTATGAGGACTTTGATTTAGCTAGTAAATTCAAAAGAAACCTTGAAGACCTAATGGAGATTTTTTTTGGTATTGTGTTAATCAATATGTGTAATTCTTAAGGCCTTATAATTTTCAATGGCGTAATCAAGTGTCCAAACTCCAAACAAATGACTTGTATTCATGGGCTTGGAAATAGTGTCATGGATTATGTGTTATATGATATCCTTATTTCTAACCAAATGTAAACTTTGACCTCTTAAATGACCATGAACTTGACTTTGATCATAGACCTTTAACCTTAACTCTAAACTTTGCCATGCAAAACAAGCACATGCATGAGAATTGTGAGAGTCAAAACCACCTGCTTTTTGACAATAGTAAAATGGATATCTTCTTGAAGGATTTAAATGGTGATGTACACCTCTTAACTTATATGGATAAAATTTAAAACCTTTATCGTAACTTTCCTACAACCCTCTCCACTACCATGAATAAGTTCTCTACCAAGGTGTCATATAAAAAGAATAATATAACTACCAACCCTTGGTATGCTAATGATTGTAAAATTGTTAAAAAAGTGATTAGGGATGCTCTCAACTAAACCTTAAAATGTGTTAAGATAAATGCGTACAAAGCTCTTATTAAAAGAAGGAAAAGATATAATATAAGTAGAAAACAAGAACTGTTACCGAACCTATCTGAGTCTGACCCTATAAAGTTTTGGAGGAAATTTTTGATCCGCGATACTAAAAGAAATCATTTGATTCCCTTGAAGAACTAAAATATTTACCTCAAAAACCTTTATGAGTCCCCCAATGCCATGGACACCATTTTGAATGCCTCTATTGTAATAGCCCTTGGTTGAATTTCCATGTAAAAAACATAAGACCAAGGTCATGGGACATGTATTCCACATTGATTGTTGGGAAAAACATCCTAGCAAGTGTTCATTTGGTTTATTATGGCTAAGGAAATTTGCAAAGACATTGAAAGGAAAAGAGGCATTAATTGGTATTTTATTTATGAAATAATGGAAAATAGGAGAAAAGGAAGGTGAAAGGTCATTGGTTTGCATGAGAGAGAAATCGAAGGAAAAATAGAGGAAATTGAAGGAAATAGAGGTCTCGATGATAAAAGGCTTTTGAGGATCAGTTCATGGCTTTTTTCAATTTAACCTTTTTGCGAGTTTTAGCTTCGAGTTTTGTTCTATTCTCTCTCTCTCTCATACTCTTGCACACTTATAGTTTTCTTGGAGCACTCTTGGAGGATTTTTAGGCATACTTTGGATTTAGAAAAATAAGGCAAAGGAAGAGTAGGTAAGCACAAGGGGACAACAGGATCAACAACTACAATGGGTTTGCTTTGCAGGTATCGAGTTGCATTTATAATTTCCTTGCTAGTTTTGGCATAAATGGCATATGCTTGTGTTTGTTTGGTTATGATATGTCATTGGCTTGGAGGATTGCTTGGATTGATAGTGGTTTGCCTAGCCTTACCATTTCCTAGACAACCATGGTGTTATGAGTTTCCCACTTGATTTTTTTTTATTGGTGCTCATGTTCCTTATGGTTGTGGGTTAATTTATTAGTTACTCAAGCCTTGGTTGGACAAACACTCTGGAAGCCTGGGATAAACTTGGATTGAGTTACCAGTCCTGGAAGCCTTGGTTGGAGAAAGGCTTTGGAGTCCTTAGAGGGTTGAGTTACTAGTCCTGGAACCTTGGTTGGACAAACGATTTGGAGCCTTGCAACAGTTGTGGGTTGAGTTACTAGTCATAGAGTCAGGTTGGAACAAATGCTCTAGAGCCCTGGACAGCTTGGGTAGAGACCGATCTCGTGATGGTTAGTGATTTCTGAATGTGAGGGGTAATCATTTATTGAGGGTTGAGGTGGTTTGACCTTTGGATGGTTTGGTTTTGGTTGTTTTATTCCATGAGATCCCATTTTCATGCTTAGAATATGGCACGAGGGTGATTGGCTAAAAGAGAGATTTGGTTCAGCCCAATCTATGGTCATGTGGTATGTGGAAGTCCCTGACTTGGTTGGTTTTTAATATGTTAATAAGAGTTATTTTCCTCTTTTATATCATGAGTATTTATACTTGTTATTATGTGGCTTTTATGATTGTTCTATCATTCTTACTATTCTGGTTATATGTTGGTTATAAGCATGGTTGTATGATAGACTTTAGTTATAGCTCTCATCATGTTTCGATTTGTAAATAAATGGTTAATGAATGTATGACCTAATATATGGTAATGCATCTATTGTGATAGGGAATCATACCTTCTCGACGATTCTTAGTTAATTATGAGACCCCTATGTTCAGATATGTAATTATGACCTCTAAACTACATGTTCACTATGTGTCTGGCAGAATGTCTATCATGGTTAGGCCTTGTTAGGTAAATCTCTTATCTAAGATTTGCATTAATGGATTTTTCCTTGTGTCATCAATCATTTTAGAAAGTTTTATCAAGTTCTAGGAAGAGGTATGGATCCTAGCCCTAAAAACGTGGCTCATATCTTGGGGTCGCATGCAGATAACAAGGTAATTTAGACTGCATTCGCTAGGAGGTAGGGTTATCCATCCAACTGGAGGCTTATAATCATTGTCTTTCTTTGTTATGTAAGTGATTGGGAGTCCATGTCAATGAAAAAGCAAGTTAGCTCAAGGTTTGGGCACCTAGAGTAGTTTTTTGGTTCCCATGGGTCCTGCAATTCTTAAGGAAGATCAACAAGGTTTTAGTATGCCATTCCACTTCCTTACCTATACCTAGAAGGTTGAGTCACCATCACCCCATAGTAACTCTTCATCACATATTTACCCTGGTGAATCGGTGAACTTGGGTAAGTATGGGAGGAGGGTGTTACATCTATAGAGAATGTTATCTTTTTTTTAAGACATTGAGTTTGAGGTTAAGCATTTCACTAACGGGAAAGCTAATCACATTAAAGGGTATTGAGATTAAATTTTTTAAATGGGATAACCTACCCTCATTCCACACATACAAAATCTCTTTAATTTGGCAGTGAAGTAAGCCTTCCCTAATCCTTGGACGCAAACCTTATTGTACATATCTTTAAGAGTGGGGATAAAAGCATTCCCTCTAGTTACAAGACCGTTATTATTAGCTACACTTTAACCAAGATGTATGGGCTTATTTTGGAAAAGGAGATTAGTCTTTGGGTTGAAAGCCATGGTAAAAGAGCTATAGGCCAAGTTGGGTTTAGGAGATATCATTCAATCATAGACCATATTGTTACTCTTATGATAATTGTCGAGGAATGTCGCAATAATAAAACTAATCTCTTTTGTTGTTTTGTTGACTTTAGAGAAGCTTTTGACACCATTCATAAAACAAAGCCATGGAAGAGGCTAGAAGAAATAATGGTTCCTCTTGAGTTGAGGGTTGTTGTGACAAGGGTGTATGAGAATGTTATTGCCAAGCTAAGTCCATTGTGGGTTGGTTAGAAGAAATTAAATGCAATAATGGAGTTAAGCAAGGGTGTTCCTTATCCCCTACCCATTTTAGCATATAAATTGATAATCTAGAAGAGTGTTTGGAAGATGCAAGTTGTGTTGGCACCATGCTTACCGATATGGTCATAAATCTTCCCCTTTATGGTGGTGATATTGTTCCTTTGGAAAGGAGCCATTATGATTTTGGCAAGCAACTCAAAATCCTCTAATTTTTCTGCTCCAAGATGGATATGACAACTAAAGGCATGATAATTAAATCCAAAAATATCACCTATGATACTTTCATTTATGAAAACTCCCCGAGAAATTCCCTTCATACAAAAGTATGGGAATCAACATCCATCATAAGCTCAATT
>APFE030725648.1:45576-108676 GCA_000404065.3 Pinus taeda
CGAGACTACCAGCTTGATTTTTCATTATATTCCTTTCAATGTTACAATACATATTTATACATGCCGAAGCATCCAATACCATGGACCGAAAACCATCACGTCCAATACCATGGACCAAAAAACCATCGCATCCAATACCATGCACTAAAAAACCATCGCGTCCAAAAAAAATGTGCGAAAATCATGCACAAAACCATAGGTGGGTCTGCCCAACCTAACATAGGGTCCAAAACCAAAATTTTTCGTGGCGCTGCCCTGGACCCCATAAAGTGGGGTTACGGGTACCCCTCAAACCCCCTGTTAACTATGTGGAAAGAATATAACACAACCCAACAAAACAGTAGTATCTACAGCATCTGCCCAAAATTGTAAAGGCAATCCTACATGCAATCTCATGCACCTTGCACACTCCATGATTGTTCTATTCATCCTTTCTGACACACCATCTTCTTGTGGTGTTCTTGGAACTGTCTTCTCTCTACGAATTCCATGCTTTGAACAGTCCCTATCAAACTCTTCGCTGCAATATTCACCTCCATTTTCTGATCTAAGACACTTCAATTTCTTTCCTGTCTCAATCTCAACCAAAGCTTTCCATTTCTTGAAAGTATCAAACACATCAGTTTTATTCTTAATACAATAAATCCAAGTTTTTCTAGTTGCATCATCAATAAAAGTAACATGATAACGAGAGTCACCGAGAGATGATACCTGAGTAGGTCCCCATACATTTGTATGCACAAGCTGTAATTTTTCGCTCTTCTTTTCTTTCCCAACTCTGAGAAATCTGACTCTCCTCTGTTTTCCATAAATTTAATTCTCACAGAAGTCCAAATCAACATTACTCAAACCCGGCAACAAATTCCTTGAGTGAAGAATCTTCATCCCCTTTTCACTCATGTGTCCCAGCCTATGATGCCATAATGTAGTTAAAGCATTAACTGAGTTAGAAATACCATTGCATAAATACAATGTACCAACCTTTTCACCTTTTGCTATTACTAGGGCTCCTTTGGTGACCTTCCGAGCTTTATCTGTGAAAGTTGTCACACAAACTTCACGGCCTAACTGCCCTGTTGAAATCAGATTTTTCTTTAGATCTGGAAATGCCTTACCTCCTTTAGTAGCCATTAGTTTCCATTCTGTCGTTTTACAGGAACCTTACCCATTCCAACAATTTTATAGGGCTTATCATCACCCAAATATACTTGTCCAAAATCTCCTTGAACATAATCATGAAAGTATTTCTTATCAGGTGTGGCATGGAATGAGGCCACTGAATCTACCACCCAGGAATCAGTAATATTTTTCAAAAGAAAGAATCAAAGAATCTTGTAACACCTCACCTGTCACATTTGCTTCATGATTGTTTTCTTGGTGTGCATCTCCTTCTTTTCCCTTCCAAGATCTATAGTCTTTCTTTAGGTGTCCTTTCTTTCCGCATTTCCAGCACACTATCCCTGATTTGGACTTGGATCTGCCTTTCCTTGATTTACTGCGATATCCTGAACTCTTTCCTCTTTCCAATTTTCTTCCCCTAGACTCTACACTCAAAGAATTACCGATGTCTCACTGAAGCTTTTCTGTCGCATTTCCTCGATAAGGATAGCACCAACAACATCATCAAACTTTAAAGTACTAGATCCAAAAACAGAGTTACTAATGGCCATTACTAAACCATTCCAACTTTCTGGTAATGAGCACAAGAATAACAGAGCTCTAACTTCATCATCAAAGTTTACCCCTATAGAACATAACTGACTTGTAACAGTATTAAAATCATTTAAATGGTCTGCAACAGATCCACCTTCCGACATGTTCATATTAAATAACCGTTTCATAAGAAATACCTTGTTTGAGGCCGAGGGTTTTTCATATAGTTTCTCCAACACCTTAATCAAACCCTATGTAGTTGTTTCCTTAGAAATGTTGAAGGAAACCGATGCTGCGAGGCACAACCATACTGTTCTGAGTGCCTTTCTATCAAGAAGGTTCCATTCTTCATCTGCCATACCTGTCAGCATCTTTGTTTTTCCTCCCAATAGTAGGTATAGATCTTTATGATACAGATAATCTTCTATCTGCATCTTCTACAGCGAGAAGTTTTGGCCGTTAAATTTCTCGACCCTAAACTTACCATCTTCCGCCATTGCTCCCACTTGAATGAGGAACCCTTCTTTCCTGCGAGTTTATCAGCCAAATAGACCTTCGGCTCTGATACCAATTCTTACAAAATTATATATTACGAAGCAATGGAACACATAAAATATTGCAAAAATATAAACACAGAAAACGCATAAAACAAGAGAGACACAAATATATGTGGTTCACCCAATTTAGGCTACGTCCACTCCAAACAGCCAGTCCTTCCTTTCTATTATCCAGCAAAATGAAGAGACACAGCCTACAATAGATCTGTTGCAATATCCTTTGTTTTCTCTCACAGTCTCACCTCTTTGCTTCTCACTCGGATAATACACATATATACTACACAGACTCAATACAATGCCCTCATACAAAGAGAGGGGTTGCCTTCTAGGGCAAAAAACCCTAAACTAAACATAAGTTCTATCGTCAGATCATCTGCCTAATGAACGACCCAGATTGACTAGAAATTACTATACTTTTACAAGGCAATTTTACATCTGTTTTTAGCTTCGGGGACGTTGCCCATGACCCCCCCAGCCGGGGGGGATCGGCCCATCTGGACCCCCGGGGGGGGGGGGGGATAAGTCTCCCCCCCGGCGCCTAGAGGGATGTACAAACTTCCTGGGGTATACATTTAGCTAAAACAAAGACCTCTAAACAATCATGCTCTATACTAAACACACAAGTCAAGCGTGCGAAATAAGTGTAAGTCGTTCAATCTAGTGAAGTGAGATCTATGGTTGATTGAAGAGGGTAGGTTTCACAGTTTGGTCGTGCTTTGACCGTTGGATCTTAATGCGATCAACGCTGCTAAAGAGACACTTTTTGTTCGGAAGGGTAGACCTCAAACTTTATTAACTAAGGTTTGAGTCTCCTACTGGTCTGGAGTAGTGGTGCGTTGACCCTTTATTTATCTATGATTGACATAGATCCTTGGGGCGTTTTTCACCCCTTCTTGCTTGTCAGGTTCAATAGGGCTAGGGGATATGTTTTCCCTATTGTTGGCATGCCCACATCAACCTAGTTTTTTTGGAGGTCTGTGTATTTGCACAGTTGTGGTGGTCTATGTATTTACATAGTTTTGTAACATATGTAAGGTATTTGTTTGATTAATAGAAGGATCCATTCTTGCTTAAGCAAAAAAAGAGAAACAAAACACTAGAGAGAAAAATAGTGATTTTGATTGAGAGCAAGTTATCATGGAGTCTGGAGCGAAGTTGGGTTTGTCTACTCCTTCTACTCTTGGTTGATGGATTTTTCCTCCTTTTGTGGATGAACATTAGTTCAACTATTGGAGCTTGAATTCTCAGCAAAATTATTTTCGACCATGTCTCAAAGAGAGTACAAGGCTTGTTTGATGTGGGAGAAATGATGGCAAATATTGTCAACAAATTTCTTAGGTTGGTGTGTTGGTGGTATAAGAAACCTAGCTCTAAGGAGCTATGCTCCTTCCACTGTTTATGCAAAGCTTTAATCTGTTCCAGTTATTCTTTAATGGAGTTACAATGGGGACAACCATGAGTCAAAGCTAGTGGGTGACGATAGGAGAGGGCATAGGGAGGAGTGAGATATTTGGAAATTATGATGGTGCTAAGTGAAATGGGACTATGGAGTGAGAGGGAATAACACCATACAGTTGCTGAAAGAAGGACCACAACAAATATTAGAGGCACCATAAGGCAGAGTGAGCAAATTAGGAGATAAGGAAAGTGGCTCAGAGGGAGGTTGCATGTTGGGGCTAAGAGGGGAATAGTGTGGAGGATTTATGGAAGATGGAGAGCATAATAGAGTCATGAGAGCTCTGTGAAGAGTCATGTGAAGATTTGAGGTCAGAGAAAATTGCAAAGGAGACAATTTCAAGAAGGTACTCTTATCTTCTTGAAAATTGGAGCTTTGACTCATAAACATATGTTGAGGATTTATGAATAGTCTGTCACCTGAGTGGAAAGTACATTTTTGGGAAATACATTTGACTTAAGTCCTTTCATGCATGTGATCAAGTAAAAATTTAAGAAATATACTTGATGAAAATATCCTCGTTTATCCCGGCCTCTCCTTGGGGTTTATAACATACATTATTTAGCAATTCGTCTGCCTTGCCACTATTTTCTCTGAAGACGAGATAATAAGAGAACTCTCCCAAATTTCTCGATTAGTGTTGAATTTGGAAAACTATTTTCGTAAGGTCTGCATTTTTGGGAATAGAATTTTTGACCATATGTTGAATGAGGATGGTTGAGTCTCCAATCAAAATCGGATTCTTGAAGTTATGCTCACAAAGGATCTGGGCACTTTAAAGAGAGTCATAGGCCTCAACCCCGTTGTTAGATTCAATACCTAACCCCCACTCGAATGAAACTGATTATGATCCCAAATGATTAATAATGAAACTTCCAATGCTAGCTCAACTAAGATTTGATTTAAAGGCACCATCAAAGAAGAGAAAAGGTCACCTGAGTGCTTTTGGTCGATATTTGAAATCCTGATCTTTCAAGTGCACCTTCCAATTATCTGAACTGAGATAATTTCTCATGGGTAGATAGACAATGCGAGGTGATCTATCCAGGGCGAAGTTGAACCGAGGTATCTCTTCATTTTGGAGTAGCTTGATATCTATTTTATTGTTTCCTTTTGAGAAAATGGTTTCCATGGAAAGACTCCAAGTTTTGGACACAAATTTCTTGGCTTCACGATTTTTGTTTTGAAATATATATTTGTTCCTTGCTAACTAGAGTTGCCAACATAAAAAGGCCGAGAGGCAAGTCTAGAAGTGTTTGAGCATGATTTTGTTTTTGAAGGAATAAGGATAACTAGATTTCCAATTGAGAAAAAATCAGATATGTTAAGAGTGGAATGTACTTGGACTTGGAGGGGACTTACCAAGGCTTGCCAACCATTGTTTGAGAATTCACATGAAATGAAGAGATGATGAATGGTTTCCTCAACTTTAAAACAAAAAGGGCAGGTTGAAAAACCATGGATGCCTCATTTTATGAGATTGTCAATTGTGAGAATCTTCCCCTTGAGCATTATTCATATGAAAACTTTGATTTTGGTGATACTTTTAGTTTTCCAAAAACTTTTGCAAAGGGGCCAAACAGGTTGTTGTTCAAAACCATCTTGGATTTTTCCATATCTAGATTTGACGGAATAATCTCTTCTAGTTGGGTTCCATTTGAAATTGTCTTGTTGCCTGAAATGAATAGGGGTTTCTCCCTTGAGATGATGGAAGAGGAGGTTCCTTTGATGGAGAAACTCAGGGGGAATTGCAGGAAGATTCCATCCATCCCATGTATTGTCATGTTGATTCCAGGAAGAGATTTGATCTAGTTTTAAGATGGCTTTATTTTGAAGCCAGAACTTGAGATGTTGAATGTCCTATAGGGAAGGGGGAGAAGGCTTACCCATAACGCTATTTGTCCAGATGTTTATTTCTTGTCCTCCCCCAAGGGATTCTAGAAGTATTGGATTGAATTAGGGGCAAAGCTTTTTTTTCATAGCTTCCAAATTTGTTAGGATGTTTTATTAGGAACATGGGAGGTGAGAAGTTGATGTTGAGAGGCATTGATGTATTTATGTTCTAAAACTTGCTTCCACCATGAAGCTTACCCAGTTATTAGCCTTTGTATGAGTTTTTCTCCCAAGGATGTGTTCATGAAACCTGGATGCCGAATGGAAATTCCTCCTTTGTCATAAGGAATTGTTACTTGGTTCCAGCTTACTAAACACTTTTTTTTTTTTGGTCTCTGTTTTACCTCCTTGCTAGAGAAACCTCCTTATGATTAGCTCAATTTTCTTTTGGATCCCAGTTGGAGCTTGAAAATTTGTGTATTGGTGTTGTGTAGGTAAATCCCCTCTGCGGACAAAGGCGATCCCACTAGCCTAACTGAGGTCTAGCAACAATCAAACAACATTAACACGTAGGTTCCTAATTGCAAAATAAAGGCCAAGATGAGAGCCTACCTCGAATCCAACGCTTATATTCATAGAAGGGTCGTCGCTTCCGTTCTTTCGCTTCAGCTGGTCACAATCCTCACGATCTCCGTGAACAGACACCAACATATGCAAAGAACAAGACAAATACAAGCATAAAATCCAGGAAATGCAACTATGTATCAGTCAGAAAGGATACAACTCAAACATCATAATAAAGACACATGAGTGGAACCATAATGATAGTCGTCTATTATTATTGATAAAACAAAAGAGAATATAACCAAGTTCTGACGTCAAATCCTCCTTTGCATGGGTCCAGCCAGCAAGTCCCTCAAGCATTCACCCTTGAAAGTAGATATCCCAAGACAAAACTCTCTCTCACATAAGTTTACACAAGATGGAAACACTTCACAACCTTCCTTAAGCACTCTAGCAATCCCACACTTGTCACACAGCTACCTATCAAGCTCACACACTATCAGCAACACTCTAAACACCATGAATTCCAAACTAGCAGCTCATGGCAATGGTGGAGGCTTAAATAGGAGAAGGAGTCTCCATGAATGGTGGGAGGATGAGCTTATCTCCAAGGAAGGTGGCTCAAATGACGAAACAGACATACCAGAGAAGGGAGGGCGACATTTACAAGGCCAACAACCAGGTTTGGAGTCATCTGGAAGGCCGACTGTTAGAACAAACTCGCCCAGACCGGATCATCGCGGGTAAATAACTGCACTGGAGCGCTGACATCGCTGCTGAATAACAAAGAAAGTCATATCAGCGAGATCAGATATAAGTAACGGACGCGCTGTCACATGAAATTCAACCAACGCGGGAATCACATGTACTTTCGCGCTGGCAGTGCATTAGGTCTGTTTTGGAGTGCTCATCAACGCGTTTATTTTTACAACAGTCGCGATGATAGAAGAACTTTGGCAAAGTGGGTCATTTGGAAACATTAGAGAGCATGAGCATGATTAATTTGGTCCCATGACACAGCAGGAAGACTGATAGGGAGACAATGACAAATTACTGTGTAACAATTGGTATAAGGGGAGGGTGGAGAGAATTGACCTGATCAAATTTATCCTCCCAGCTAAATTAAGCCATTGCATTACCAAATTATTCATTTTCCTCTTCATTTTATCTATATATTTTGTCCATACCTCAACCTTCATAGGACAATTTGAAATCTACACTCCTAAATGCTTGAAATTCGACCAATTTGATTTGAAAGGAATTCAAAATATTTGAGAAATGCGTTAAGGAGTTTTGGGAGGGGTGCTCCATCCAAATATGTTGCTCTTTGAATTGTTGAGAAGTCCTCCTGAGGCCTCCAAAAATTGATCCAGGGTGGATTTAAATCTTCTGACAATAGTGCAGGAGGTACCACCAATGAATAAAGTATCATCAGAAAATTCGGAATGATTCACGCTTTTCTTTCCTATGCTATAATGTATCCCAATGATGATCCCACTTTGCCTGTTGTGTTCTATATTTCTATTGAGAGATTTAACCATTATTATGTAGAGGAAGGGAGAGATAGGGAAACCTTGCCTAAGGCCCCTAGAACTTTGAAAAAAAAATCCAAGTCTTCCATTGATTAAAGGGGCAATCCAAGGCCCATCAATACACGATTTTATGAGGTCTATGAAATCTTTTAGCAAATCCTAATTTGTGAAGAACAATAAGAAGGAAAGAGTTTCTAACTATATCAAAAGCATTAGCCATGTCTAACTTCAAGATGAATCCTTGCTCATTTCTGGAAAGGATAGAATGGATAGCTTCTTGGAATAAAATAATATTATCAACAATTTGTCGATTAGGGACAAAGCCACCTTAGTTTTTAGAAATCAGGTGGGGAAGGAGAGTTTTGAGATGATTGGCCATAATATTTGTTATGATTTTGTAGGAGGAATTGCAAAAGGATATGGGTCTAAAGAGGTTAAAGGAGGTTGACCTAGATTCTTTCGGGATTAAATCCACGAGGGTTGAATTTGTATTGCCTCCCATTTTGTGCTTTCGATGAACCCAATGAATAATTTTAAGAAGGTATTTGTTTATGAGCTCCCAAAACGAGCGATAAAAAGTGATGTCAAAACATTAAGCCCTAACACTTTGTCAGATGGAGATTCCAAACTACACTTTTCAGTTCCTCTTCCTCTGCTGGTTTTGTTAGAGTTGTATTTGCCTCATCAAAAACCATATTTGGAGTATGTCTTAAGAAATATTCATAACAATTTGGCTCATCCTTTGCTGATAGTAATATTTTAAAGTGTTGATACACCTTCTCTTTCATTTATTCCCATCCTTTGATTTCTACATTCCCTTCTCCCTTTATCACCTCTATGTGATTCTTGATTCTTCGCATTTAGCATGATTGTGAAAGAAGGTTGTGTTCTTATCACCTGCCTAAATTTATAAGCTCCTAGATTTAATTCTCTAGCTTTTATCTTCTTTCCTATTAGTTTGATAAATTTCCCAATAAAGTTCCTTTTCTTTGGATTGTAGTTCTTTGGTGTCTTCTCCAATTTCCATTTTTGCTTGGTTTTGTTCCAACTCTATTTGGAGTTCAATTTTCTTTTGCTTTGGCTCTTTGTAATGAGTTCTAGCCCATTCTTTGATAGCATCCCTAGTCATCTTAACCTTGGTCTCCCATATATACCCTAACAAATCATTGATACTAGATTTCCATGTATAATGCACCAATTGTCTGACCTCATCGATGGTAGACCACAAGGGGTTAAAACGAAAGTGGAGAAGACCCTGAATTATGGATTCTCCAAAGCTTAGAGAAATAGGTTTGTGGTCAGATGTTACTGATGAGAGGATTCTTGATGACATTTAATGTAACACCCTCCTCACACATCTACCCAAGTAACCAACCAACCGGGGTAAACATGCAACGAGAGGCTACTATGATTGGATTCAACCTCTTATGTGACCTTAACGTAATGGAATTGACGAAACACATCAACCAACCTATGCACACCAGCGACAAAACCCTAAGGAGACATGTCAACCACTCATACATCATGTACCTAAGTCCCATTGATGTTATGGACATATTAAGCCTCAGTGGCTCTCATGCTATAGGCATGAGAGTGTCCAAAAACCCAAATTCATTCTCACAGGCTTGCCTGCCAGCATCTAGAGACCCATATTGCTAGTGTTATGCTAGCAACCCTCGGATTTGAGGCACTTTTTCAGGCCCATAATGGAATGATGACTTCGGAGCAGTAAAATAATAAGGAAACATTGATGCAAAATCAATAAGTTAAACAATACCTTAATCAGACCCCTACTAGCCATAACAAGCATTTCGTCAAACATATCATCAACATGTAACCTACAAGTGCAAAAACCATAATTAAGTGTAGGGATCTCATAATTATATGAGAATCACTATGAACCATTGTTCCCTCATGTCATTTGCTGAATTATCATCTATTAGGCCATAGATACATTATCCATTCATTTACAAGTAAAAGCATGTTGAGAGCCATACATAGTTGTTGTCATAAAACATACATATAACCAACATAATAGGGACATAAATATCATAAGCATATCAATCATAAAATCTACATATACATTAGTACTTTACACATGAAAATCAAGGGAATGAATTTCTCATTAATGAATTCAATAAACCAAATGGAGATGGGACGTCCATGTTCCATCCGACCATGGAATGGTTGAGCCAAATATCTCTTCGTCCATTCTCCCCTGTGCCATATTCCAAGCATGAATGTGGGGCTCAAACCAAAGAACCAACCAGGCATACCGAAGCTAAACCATCTCACTCTCATAAATAGAAACCAAACTTTACCATAATCCATCCCTGATCACTAGGCCAACACAATGAACACATCATAATAGACTTTACCATGATCTCCACCCGATCATTAGGCCAAACAAGCATGGATGCCACCGGATTTCTCCACCTACAATGTGATGAATTTTCCTACCTCCTAGTCTCTTAGGTTTTACCATAATCCAAACTCGGATCATTAGGCCCTAAACCGAGACCCACTCTCCAAGCTTTACTACATATCCCAAGCCCGAGATTGCTAGGCCCAACAGAAAGCAAAGCACCTCTTGGCTTTATCATATATCCTGTCATTCATCAACAAGGATTCCTAGGCCCACTAAGGCAACACAATCTTGGCTTTATCGCAACCCACATTCTAGCTCAAGGGTCACTAGGCCAATGGCTTTACTGTGATCCATAGTCTGGTTCAAGGATCACTAGGCCATGTGCTCTATCATTCGGAGATCCACCTCACTCAGCTTCGAATCCATCCAGCAATCCAACTCAACCAAAACATGAGAACCCCGTCACACCATGGCTATCCAGAAATGGAAATGCTAGGCTAAAAACACTGTTACACCTGGAAAAACCCATGCCACAACAATAAAAAACCACATGCAATACCATGCATGCCAAATCTAGTAAGGAAATTACACATGCAAATTGATACTTGCAAAGAATCTTGTTGTAACTGCTTGATCCTGCCTTTCCCTGCTTAATCGTCGCTTCCTCTTGCCTTCTTTTCCTTTCTTGCTCCAATGCAAAAATGCTCCAAGGCCAAAAATGCTCCAAGAAAACTCTAAGTGTCCAAGAGTGAGAGAGAGAGAGAGAATAATGAGAGAGCTCTAAAACTCAACTGACAAAAGGTTACAAACTGATCCTCAGAAGGCTTTTTATGAATGAGGCCTCTATTTTCTTCATTTTCCATTATTTTCCTTAAATTTCATCCTCACATGCCACTTGTGACCTCTCACCTCCCTTTTCACCTAATTTCCATTATTTTCATAAATAAATGTGCCAAAAATACCATTTTGTCTTTCCAAAACCTTAACCATTGCCTTTGTCAATTTCCTTACCCATAAATAATGAAATGAACACCCCCTAGGATGTCTTGCCCAACATTAAGCTTGGAATTAGTGTCCCATCAACTTGGTTATTATTTTTGTCTTTATTAACTTTTATTACATGGAATTTTCACCAAGGATGTTACAGAACCCTCCCCCTTGGGGAACATTGTCCTCGTTGTTAGACCAAACCAAGACCTCAGCAAAACCGCTAAAAAGCAAACATGTCTTCCATGGAGCTTTATAACATAGCTTGATGCAGTATTTATAATGATCATCTTAATGAAAGCAAACCATCATGATAACATAACAACATGAGAAAGTAATAACATGACACCCATACCACTTATTGGAGCTTTATAACTTAGCTCATGGTGGTATTTACATCCATATACATATGTACATATAGCAATATCACCAAAACATATATCAAAACCTATACCAAGACATATACTCAAAACACCATACCAAAACTGCTTTTCCTCAACCGACAAACAAGGAAGGGTACATAGCCCACATCTGATCCGCCATCTCCCATGTAGCTTCATCGAGCCCAAAGTGCTTCCACTGCACTTTAACTTGCTCGATTGCTCGATTCTGGAGCATGAACACATTTTTTTGCAATATACACTGAGGCACCGACTGGAATTATCCATCTGGTTCCACCTGCAATACATACCAGTCAATCACATGATCATCATCCTTAACATACTTCTTAAGTAATGATACATGGAAAACATTACGGACTTTCATTGTTGGAGGCAGTGCAAGTCAATAGGCTACTAGCCCTATCCTCTCAATGATACTAAAGGGTCCACAAAACCGTGGTGCCATCTTGGCACATGATCCAATTCGTAAGGAGCTCTTCTTCGGCTTGGTGCACAAGTACACCTATTCCTCAACCTGGAACTCCTTCAACAACCTATTTCGATATGCATAGCTTTTCTGCCTATCTTGTGCTTCCTTTAGATTTTTCTTTATAACCTGCATTTCATGTTCCATGTTCGCCAACATATCTGGTCAAATCAACACCCTGTTAACCGGATCACTCCAACTGATGGGAGTATTGCAACTTCGTCCATACAATTCCTCAAAACGACTCATCCTTAATGACTCCTGACAACCATTGTTGCATGCGAACTTTACCAAGGGGAGATACTCTTCCCACTTCCATTGCTGATGCATCACATAGATCCTCAACATGTCCTCCAATACCTTGTTGACCCTTTCTGTCTACGGCTGATAAGTTGTACTAAAGACCAACTATGTGCCCAAACCTGCAAATAAATCCTTCTAAAACTTGGAAGTGAACTTCGCATCCCTGTCTGACACAATCTTCTTTGGGACACCATGCAATATGACCACATCTCTAATGAATACTTGTGCCACATCACTAGCTAAGAATGTAGACTTCACTAGAATGAAGTGTGCAATCTTCGTCAACCTATCCACAACAACCATGATGGAATCATGTTCTCTCACTATCTTCGACAACCCTGTAATGAAGTCCATGGAAATGACCTCCCATTTCCATTCTATAATCGCGATCGGCTTTAGCAGTCCTCCTAGATGTTTGCACTTTGCCTTCACTCGCTAACAATCAAAACACCTATCCACAAACTCTGCTACATTCTTCTTCAGATTCGACCAATAATAATATCTCTTCATTGCAGTCAATGTCTTATGATAACCTAGGTGACCCGAATAAGATTTCGCATGAAACTCCCTCAAGATCACTTTCTTGATCTCATTGCTATCCGACACATATATCCTGTCTCTGAATCTGACCAATCCATACCCTGTGCACCTGCACCTGTACCTGTACTGACACATGTACCTATACAACTACCTGTACATGTACATGTACCTGTACTACCACATGTACCTGTACAAATACCTTGCCGCAACCCATGCGCAATCTCCATATACCTGACATCCTGCTGACCTGCCTGCAAGATCTTATCTTATAGATTTGTCCCATAGGAGCTCATAGTTGCTGAGTGATTTACCTGTACCCACCCGCTGAGAGCATCTGCCACCCTGTTCCCTTTACCTTTGATGTACCTGATCTTGAAATGAAACTTATCTGAATGTGGCCAATCATCAAACCTGCCCGACATTTAGATTCGACTGGTCAAAAAAATACCTCAACCCAATGTGATCACTCATCAGTACAAATCTCCTGCCAAGAAGATAATGCCTCCACATCTTCAATGCATGTATGATCGTTGCTAACTCAAGATCATGTGTCAGGTAGTTCTACTCTTGCTCATTTAGTTTCTGTAACTCATAGCATACCATCTGTCCATCCTGCATAAGGACTCCACCAAGTTCTCTCTTGAAAGCATCTGTACATACGACAAACTCCTTGTCCGGATCTGCAATATGTAGCACTAGTCCATGTGTCAATAACTGCTTAACCTGCTCAAAGTTAGTCTCGCACTCCTCTATCCATTCAAACTTCTTACCTTTCCTTTGCAATGATGTGATAGGATAAGAAATCTACGAGAAGTTCATGATGAACCTCCAATAATAGCTTGCCAACCCTACAAAAGATCTCACCTCATCCACATTCTTAGGATCTACCCACTCCATGATGGCTCTTATCTTTTCTGGATCTACTGCAATGCCTTCCTTGGAGACAACATGCCCCAAATAGTGTACCTCGGTCTGAAAGAAACTACACTTGATGAGCTTAGCATACAATTGATGCTCTCTCAACAACCTCAACATCGTTGCTAAATGCTCAACATGCTCTTCCTCGTTTTTAGAATGTACCAATATATCATCAATGAACACAATAACAATCTTTTCCAAATATGGACACAACACACTATTCACCAAGCACATAAATGTAGCTTGACATTAGTTAAGCCAAATGGAACTACAACAAACTCATAATGCCCATACTTGGTCTTGAACGTAGCCTTGTAAATGTCCTCCTTTTTTATGCATACCTGATCGTATCCCAATCTCAAATCGATCTTCGAGAATATTGTTGCTCCCTTCCATTGATCAAATAAGCCATCCATCCTTGGTAAAGGTACTTGTTCTTGATGGTCACTCTGTTCAACTTCCTATAGTCAATGCATAATCATCCCCTATCATTCCTCCTGTAAGGATGATAACGATGACGATCATGATGTCTATCAGAACCAAAACTAGAATAGTACATGTGCTCATCACTCCTCCTATTCGGAGTGTTGAACAACCTGCAATCTCTCACCATGTCAGATTTATCTGACTCGTGTCTACCAGGAGACCTACTGCCATATGCCCCATTAGTTCTATCCTCATGTCCATGGCTGATCCGAAGCGGCCCTTGTTGCTGCAAGACTGAAAAACTCTGAAGGAGTATAGCATTAACCTTTGCTTGTTTCTCTTGTGCCTATATGATCCGGTCATTATCTGCCTTACAACTCCTTATCTCTACCTTCAAGCTTCTCAATGTGTCTGCCAAATCATATGAGTGCCCCACACCACATTTCCCATATGATTCATTGGGGGATTCTATGTATTCTACCACCTTGCTAGCCATTTTGTCTCTTTCCTGCAATGATAAACCAAATCACAATAAATCAATGTACCTTAGTATAATTCAGGGAGGTTATCTCATCTGCAAGATCAATAAATCAACATGATACATGTATAACATAAACATAATAGCATATAGACATATAACAAGTAAGTGCATCAACGCATAACCATCATTCTAGCTAGGGTCAAGTAATTAATGCAAGGCCATATCAACAATGCATGATGTGACCTCATGCATGCCAACAACCATTACTTCATTGTACTCATTGCTACATGCAACTATCAACATGCATAAGCAATACCTAATCAACTACACATAAGCATAAAGACATGTAGTCGAGCATAAGTGATCAATTCTTGTAATCATCCTACAACAATGATACACATAATCAAACCTACAAGAATGTAGCCTAACATAGAAGGATGTAAGTATGTGACATAAACTCAACATGTAAGCGAAATGTAACAATATATAACCAGTCATATACTCATGACAATGCATTCCACAAAATCATGTAAGTGAAATGTAACAATATATAACAAGTCATATACTCATGACAATGCATTCCACAAAATCATTCATCAAGTTCCTCATGACAACCTTAATACAACCATGATCAACACGATGCAATGCTACAAGCACATGGAATGCAAGTGTAAGAGGCACACATGAAACTGACATGCATGCATGACCAACACACACTGCCCATCTGGTCTAAGGGGTGAACCATGCTCTGATACTACTTTGTAACACCCTCCTCACACATCTATCCAAGTAATGAACCAATCGGGGTAAACATGCCACAAGAGGCTACTATGATTGGATTCGACCTCCTATGTGACATTAATGAAGTGGAATTGACGAAACACATCAATCAACCTATCCGCGTCAACAACAGAACCCTCAAGAGATATGTCAGCCAACTCATACATCCTATCCCTAGGTCTCACTAATGTTCTGGACATCTTAAGCCTCAGTCTCTCTCATGCTATAGGCACGAGAGCATCCAGAAACCCAAAGTTGCTCTCACAAGATTTCCTGCCAGCGTCCAGAGACCCAATTTTCCAGTGTTATGCCAACGACCCCGGGATTTGAGACACTTTTTCAGGCCCAAAGCCGAGGTTACTGCCCAAAATGGAATGATAACTTATGTGCAGTAAAAGAATAGGGAAACACTGATACAAAATCAATAAGTTAAACAAGACCTTAATCATACCTCTACTAACGATGACAAACATTTCGTCAAACATATCATAAACATGTAACTTACAGGTGTAAACAACAAAATTAAGTGTAGGGATCTCATACTTAGCTAAGAAATGCTATGAACCATTGTTCCCTCATGTCATTTGTTGCATTATCATCTATTAGGCCATAGATACATTATCCATTCATTTACAAGTAAAAGCATGTTGAGATCCATACATAGTTGTTGTCATAAAACATACATATAACCATCATAATAGGAACAGAAATATCATAAGAATATCAGCCATAAAATCCACATATACATTAGTACATTTACACATGAAAATCAAGGGAAAGAATTTCTCATTAATGAATGCAATAAACCAACCAGAGATGGGACTACCACGTCGCACCCAACCATAGAATGGCTGAGTCAAATCTCTCTTCATCCATTCACCCCCATGCTATATTCCAAGCATGAATGTGGACTCAAACCAAAGAACCAACTAGGGCATACTGAGGCTAAAGCACCTCACCCTCATCAATAAAAACCAGGCTTTACCGTAATCCATCCCAGATCACTAGACCAACATAATGAACACAACATAACAAGCATTATCATGATCTCCACCCGATCACTAGGCCAAACAAACATGGATGCCACCGGATTTCTCCACCAACACTATGAGGAATTTTCCTGCCTCCTAGTCTCTTAAGTTTTACCACAATCCAAATTTGGATCACTAGGACCTAAACTGAGATCCACTCTCTAGGCTTTACTACATATCCCAAACCTGAGATTACTAGGCCCAACGGAGAGAAAACCACCTCTTGGATTTACCATATACCTTGCCATTCACCGACAAGGATTCCTAGGCCCACCGAGGCAACACAATCTTGACTTTACCACAATCCACAGTCTGGCTCAGGGGTCACTAGGCTAGTGGCTTTACAGTGATCAAGAGTTTGGTTCAGGGACCACTAGGCCATGTGCTCCATCATTCAGAGATCCACCTCACTCAACTTCAAATCCATCCAGCAATCCAACTCAACCAGAACATGAGAACCCCATCACACCATGGCTATCCAAAAATGGAAAGGCTAGGCTGAAGACACTGTTACACCTGGTAAAACCCATGCCACAACAACAAAGAACTGCATGCAATACCATGCATGCCATATATAGCAAGGAAGATACACATGCAAATCGATACCTGCAAAGAATCTTGCTGTAGTTGCTTGATCGTGCCTTTCCCTGCTTGATCTTTGCTTCCTCTTGCCTTCTTTGCCTTTCCTGCTCCATTGTAAAAAATTCTCCAAGAAAACTCTTAAGTGTCCAAGAGTGAGTGAGAGAGAGAATAATGAGAGAACTCCAAAACTCAAATGACAAAAGGTTACCAACTGATCCTAAAAAGCCTTTGTATGAATGAGGCCTCTGTTTACTTCAATTTCCATTATTTTCCTTCAATTTCCTCCTCACATGCAACCTGTGACCTTTCACCTCCCTTTTCTCCCACTCTCCATTATTTTCATAAATAAAGTGCCAAAAATGCCATTTTTGCCTTGCCAAAGCTTTAGCTATTTCCTTGCCAATTTCCTTAGCCATAAACAACCAAATGAACACCCCCCTAGGATGTCTTGCCCAACATTCAACTTGGAATGAGTGTCCCATCCACCGTGGTTATTATTTTTGCCTTTATTAACTTTTATTACATGGAATTTTCACGAGGGTTGTTACACTACATCTAATCCTGAAATAAGATTGATGTGGATTAGTAAACGATCTAATCTTTCCTTTATGTTTCTTGAACCTCTTCTTCTGTTGCTCTAGGCGAATTTGTTGTTCTTTGGGATGACATCCATTAGTTTATGTTCCTCTATAATGCTTTGAGCTTATCTATGTTTGGATCAGGAAAGAAAACTCCTCCTCGTTTTTCCCCTGTGTTCATAACCAAGTTGAAGACCCTTCAACTATTATACTTCTATTTTCTTCTACTTCTAACTGATCTGCTAGGGATTGGCAACACATCCTTGTCTCTGTAGTGAGATGGGGCATAGAGATTGAAAATAATGATTGTATTTCCCATGTTTTTATTTTTAATTTATTTTTTGACCCATTGTTGATCGTTGTGAGAGTTGATTAGGTCCCATGATGTTTGGTTCCACATAGTACAATTCCTCCTGAAGCTCCTCTTGCACTTATTGCAACACCTTCAAAGTTCTTTTGTTTTTGAATTATTAAGAACATTTCTTCCTCAGTTGACTTTGTCTCTTGAAATAGAAGGAGGTCAAGACTTTCATATTTAATAAGATATTTTTCTACATTTACTTTTGAAAAGTTTTCAAGACCTCTATAATTCTAGGAGATGAGATTTCATTATTTACTATGAGATGGGGCAAAAGATCCCTTACCTCTCCCTATTTGATTTTGCATGTCATTGATTCCTACTCCTTTGACTATGTAGGTGTCCATTGGTTGTTGGGTGCCCATTACCATGTCTTTTGTGCTGCTTCATGTCGAATTTGCTTATTTGATTTTCTTCCAGATTTTTTGGGATTCTCTTGAGGGGCGAACGATTGTTTGGATTTATTTATGGTAAGGATCCTTTTAAATGAAAGGGCTAGGGGGCTCAACGGGGGGCAAGGAGAAGCTAGGAGAGGGAGAGGGATAGTGGAGAGGGGGAAGAGGGGGTGGAGTCAAATATGAGTTGCTCCAACACACTATCTTCACAAGCGGGAGGTGGGTCAGAGGTAGGGGGGCTAAGGAAGCAGAAGTGTTAGAGGGAGGGGGAAAGGGAGGACCAAAGGGCTGAGAGAAACAGGAGGAGGGAGGGGGAAGGGGAGAGCCAAAGGGTTGAGAAAAAAAGGAGGAAGGAGGGGGAGAAATCGAAGAAGATGGACCAAAATGAGAGGGTGTTGTTGGCTTTGATGATTTCTTCCCTGTTTTTTTACGTTTCGTTGTTTCCCATTGGGTTTCTCGTGTTTCAGCTGGTTCCTTTGCTACTCATTTTGAACATCTATTTGCAAAATGACTATATTCATGACATACCTTGCATTTGAAAGAGAGTTTTTCGTAGTCCAGTTGTTGTATATGAGCCCAATTATCTACCTTGATATTCACAACATCTGGAAGTCCCTTGCTTAGGTCAACTTCCACACATATTCAAGCACAAGCGTGTAAGTTTTCTCTTGGCTCACTTATGGCTATATATTTTTCTGAATGCATTGCCTATTGCGCTTACAGAGTCATCTCCCCAACAATGAAGGGGGGGATGTGGGAGACGAACCCAAACCGAGATTGCATTAGGAACATCAAGTTCAGGGTTGAAATCAAGTGTCCATCTATTTAGGTATATGCCTCTTGAATCCATGAAATAAGGTCCATTTCTGAAGATCAGGGCACGATCTTCCTTGGATTCAAAGTAGAAGATGAAATATCCCCTACCACAGAAGCAGATTGAGATTTGGTCTTGGGTTTTAGCAACCCAATTTCTTTCCACCCATTTCTGAACTATTTTTGGAGAATGGCAGAGGCTTGTAAATTGATCAACCAAGCCACTCTTAGCTAGAGAAAGAGCGACTTTGTGAAGCATAGCTAGAGGTAAATTGATTTCAGGGATTTCATCTATCTTCTTGACAAACTTGGAGACAAATGGACGATCTCGGGGAGCCCTGAGCAAGGAGATGGGGCTCAAGAAAGCACTGGAAATGACATCAGAAGAGTCCACATGAGCAGGGTGAACCCCTTTGGATGAGACTCAAGAGGGGCCATCGGGAAAGAAGGCGCAGGGAGAAGCAAGGTCGTAGCGAGCTCAGAGGGAGGGCATGATGTAATAACCATAGAGGATGGAGGTAATCCTTTATTTTTTATTTTTTTTGTAGAAAAACGATGTGTAATTTTATTAATTAGAGAAGAAAAAATTACATTTTGCATATGAGTGAAACACATTCCAGATAAAATAGATTGAGAGAATAACATTCACCATATGAAGAAACCCAAAAGGGCTAACAAGGAAGCCATGGATAAAAATTATACATTTCAGACTAATATAAAACCCCATGGGACCACAAAAACAAACCTTAGGCTCTAGAGAGAGAACAAAAAACAGGGCATAAAGGCCTGCCAAATAACCCAAAAGGGGTAGAACTTCACAGGGGCTAAAAACCCCCAAAAATGGTAGCAAAAACCCACAAGCCGACATAGGGGCACTGCACAAGCTGCGAAGCAAACACAACAATGACAATGGCTACCAACAATGAACTAAAAACTGGGCATAAGCCACCTAGATAGCCCTTTACATCAAGCCCAAAGCGGGGCATAAAAAAAACAGGGCAAAAAAGCCCAACAAAACTTGCGACACATGCCAAGTAAACCACAACAAACATGACACCGAAGAAGGGGCTCAGATAATGATGACACAAAAAGCAGGGCATTGACAACTCCAAGCAGAGCCATGAGTTGATTTTAGGCAATCAACGACAACAAGAACCCTGATTAGAACCACCCTCGAGCACACATAAAAACACAACGACACCCAAACACGCTACAAGAGAGAGCGTTAAACGAAACCTCGTGTTCGCAACACCAACAAAGAAGCCCCAGAAAAACGGATAGAGGTGGCATGGAACAAAAGCCAAGGTGACTAAGGCAGCTGCTCAACCCGCTCCCTCAACTCCTCATATTCTCTAATTAATCATCATAAATAGATTATTTTTATCATAATTTTTATTTAATTTAAAATGTTGATTTCTTTTTTTTTGGCCCATAAGGCTTTTGATTGACGGTGAATGGGTGCATTTTTAAAGCATCCTTGCAATAGGTCACTGGTTCAAATCCCCGTAGATGTTTAAAAAAAATATTAATTTTTTCAAAATTTTAAAAATAGAGATTAAAGAAGGAAAACATTACTTAATTTACTAAATTGGAAATAAAAAAGATAAAAATACTTGATGAAGAAATTAGGAAGATAAAAACTAAAAATGGTAAAAGAAATAAAAAATATAAACACGTCCATCACCTTTTAAAATTTATGCATGTGATTCTCAATATCTTTAACCGTGCCTTTACAATACTCACCTCGGAACTTGATGGCTTCAACAGCATCGTGCACTTCTTAAAGCACCGAACCGACATTTTACTCCATTTGTGTTCTCTTTTTGTAATGTGACTGCGGTTGTTTTACGAGTCTGTTTGTTCGTGGCCATGGAGATTGTAGAGAATTCTGCTTCATGCACGGAAGAAGATACCCCAAGTCTGTTAGACCGTCTGGACGCGGGCTTGGCAGGCCGAATATTCAGTTACCTGGATGAGCCTATGGATCTTGCTCGCCTTACTGCAGTTTCCCGTTCCTGCCACCGATTTGGTTAGTATTCTAGATTTATCTCCGCTTCTATTGGTTTCCAGCCATTAACACATGGTCGTCTCCATGCTGGGCTAGCTTTCATTCGCACCCTCTGGGGTTTTCTGAGGTTTGCAAGGCGGTCAGTTCTTATAATCACAAAATTACTCTACTTCTATTTTGTTGCAGATCAGTTGCATGCTATTTATATTCAAATGCATGGTGCTGATTTAGAGTTTATGATAAGGGGAAATTCACTGGATATTTGATAAAGTTATGTATGCTCGAAAAGTGTTTCTCAAGCTGTCTTGAATGTCTTATGTTTGGGAATTTTCTTTCAATGTTTTTCTGGTAATGGGTTTTGCAACTTGGTCTTGTGAAATTAAATCTTAAGCAATATCTCTAAATAGTTTTCTGACAGAACTTGTTTAGGTGACTGGGTGTGGTTTAAGGTTGATGGGGTCTTTCGCTGTCCACAAAGGTTCCATGCTTGCATTGTCATAGGGGAATGCTATGAGTAGGCCTACAGTGTTTAGAGAGGGCAGGCAAAAATGGCATCTCGCATCTCTAGGAAGTGTTTCCAGGACTTGGCATGCTTGTTTGAGGCAATCATGGAGTTCCTTCTCTGAAGTGAATCTTGAATGAGGAATTCAACCACACTTAAACTTCTGATGATACTATTGTTGGAACACGTCTTTTGCCAGCAAGACCTATTCGAGTGGTACCGGTCAATTCAAGGTGGCTGCCTAGAGGGGATCACATGTATCTTTGTCACAAACAAAAGGTCTTGAAACCCGATTGTAACCTGTGCCAGGATTAGACGAAAGGACATTGGTGTCATTTTAGTAGGAAAATGAAGATGGTAAATAGAGCTCTTTACCTAAATGGACGCGTTATTTGGACCAAGGGTAGCATAGCCTAGAGGGGTGGATTCTTGGATAACTGACTCGAGGTCTTGGATGGTAGCTCATTTGCCTGCGTTGCTAGCTGTGATAACCTGTTCCTTACAGTGTCTAAAGTTTACTAACTAAGCTCTATTGAGGTCGACTTCAAAAAAGATCTTGTGCCGGGTGGAGGAGAGTTGTATCTTTTCTAGGAGGGATTTAAGATAATTTGATTTTGAAAAATATCAATTTGTTGCCAACACCCTTGACTCAAGCTTGCTTGAGGTTGATGTTCTTCAAGTCAAGAGTATTGTGAAGGAATAAAGTGCCCATGGTAGTGGGGTTTGAAAGATAGGGGAAGTAGGGAGTCCCCACACCCTAAGGTTAAGTTCCCTATTTCATATGAGATGCTTCTCCCTGATGTTGACTTAGAGCATTTTGAATTTGGCAAGTGGAGGAGCTCTCTCTTTCTTTAGAACCATTTGCACCCAAGTTTGTGTTTCTTTCTTGATTAGGGTTTGTTGGGATTTCATTTCTTTCTATTGGTTTTTTAAGTCAGAAATTTGTAGTATGGAGGTGTTGTCAAGTGGGGTTTGAAGATGGATGCTTTCCTAGTTTTTCATTTATGTATCCAACTACTTGAGATAGTGATTATCCAATTCAACCTCCACGATTCTTTTTATGAGGTAAAGAAGGTTGTACTAAGATAAGAACTTCTCTACTTTGGCTAGGATGGATTTGAGATGAATTTCCTAGTCTAAGATAATCATTAAAAGGGCGAGGTAGGGTATGATTGCCTTGTGCAATAGATCATATAGCTATCTGGTTGCCTCCATTGCTAAAAAAAAGTTTGAAGACTTATTTGCTATTGTGTGTATGGTTGTTGCTTTGATGGGGGTGAAGAGTGGGGTGCACCCTCCTTGTTGTTGTAGAGGAGCTAAAGAATGCAGGGAGTGGTCTCTGACACTTTGTAGGCGGGTAATGGAGGGCGACATGGACTTGTAGGTATGGTGTGTGATGGAAGGTGAGATGTGTTGGGAGAAGGTAGGTGGAGTAGTGTTGGGAGGAGGGTGGTGGGGTATAGAAGAAGGGGAAGATGGTGGGAGGAGGGGACTAGACAAAGTTGAATAGGAACGAGGTTGGATGGGGAGGATTCAAGAGAGACCGGGCAAGTAAGAAAGTGATTGGGGGCCATGATTGGAGGAAATAAAGAAGTGGTAAATGGCTTGTAGGTTTAGGTTGACATGGATTTGAGGTTGACACAAATTTGATAGGTCAAGGGTGGGGGGATCTAAGGTTGCTTGAGTTATGGTTGATACAAGATGAATAGATCGAAGATAAGGGCAAATTGAGGATGGATGTTACCATTGTGGGCTAGGGGATGGATGCAAGGTGTTTAGGAGGATGTGTAAGGATGTCATACAGAGTTATGATGTAGAGGAAAAATGGAAGGGAAAGGAGAAGCAACAAACTTGAAATTAATCGAACCCATGCTCCCATTTAAAACATCAATAAATAAACCTCTTCCTTTAGGTGGTACGCTACAAAATTGATTGGCATGGCCACTCCCTTAAGCATGTTGTTTTAGCTATTGCCTTTCCTTGCACCTATGTTTGTGTACTCTTTTCGTGGCAAGAATACCATGCTTAGGCAGTTTGGAGATAGGGGGTGTGATGGAGGGTGGGATAATGTTGGGAGAAGGGAGGTGAGGTGGCATTTGGGAGAAGGGATATGGGGTAGAGAAGAAGGTGAAGATGGAGGGTGGAGGGCACTAGACAAAGTTGAACAAGGAGTTTGGGTAGGGAGGAGACAAAAGAGGTTGGGCGAGGAGGAGGAAAGTCGTTGGAGACAAGGATTGGAGGGAATAGAGGGGTGATAATGGGCTTGTAGGTTTAGGTTGATGTGGGGTCGAGGTTGGCACATATTGGGCTAGTGGAGGATGGGGGAGATCTAAAGATGCTTGAATTATGACATAGGGTGAATAGATCAAGGAGAAGCCTGAATTAAGGATAGTTGTAGTGCCCATGGTGGGCTAGGGGAGGGCCTACATTTGTGTTTGAGTGGATGCATGGGGATGTCATAAAGAGTCATGGTGTAGTGAAGAAAATGGGGGGGGGGAAGAAGCAAGTTTGAAATTGATCAAAACCCACCTCAACCTTTGAAACATCGTTGAATAAACTTTTTCCTCTAGATGGTGCATTCTTCTTGTGCTAAGAATATCACACATGCTCAATTAAAGGTTCACTCTGGCCACCTCACCTAGGGTACACTCTTCTCCTAGTTACCTTGAACACACATGGGGAGAGTGTACCCTAGTTGAGGTGGCTACAATGGGCGATTAACTAATCCACTGTAATCATAAATTGTGGTCATATCGGTTAAAAGGGATTTGGGATCAAGTGCATTAGGGAACTAGGAATGCCAAAGTAAAATAGTATGCTAGAATGTTTTGGGAGAATGAAAAAGAGCCACTTGTAGGTCATGCTTTTGCTAAAAAAATGAAGATACACCTTACAATGAAGGAGGGATTGATGGGATCTCCATAAGTGGGGGTAAGAGGCGAGAATGTGAAGGAGAGTGTGGTGGAGTTGTTTGAGGAAAGGAGAGTAATGGGAAAGGTGATTGGACAAGGACTTGTAATCAAAGGGAAGCTAGACGTCATGGTCACGAGGAAAACCCTTTTGTAGGAAATTGTAATAGAAGAGGAAACACCTAATGCAATCGGGAAAATGAAGGAGGGAGCACATAAATAGAGGTTAATAAAGAGGATTCATATTTTGAGTTTGATGGTTGCAACAAAGTTATTAAGTCAAGGGCATGGGTAGGCAAGTTGTCTTGGTTTTCATCTTAACCCTATGTAGGATTACCAAAAATTTAATGTGCCACATTATAGCTTGGAGGGCTTGTTACCCACTAAAAGCGGGTAACCCTTAGGAGAAAAATCCTCTCCTCCTTGGAGAGTTGGCCAATCAACAACCCTATATGCTTAACACATAACATGATTCCAGGATCCTCCACTTCTTGCTTTGATCAAATTTCTCTTTCCCATTCGGTAGTCCTTCTTGAAGGAAGGTGGGTCATCCACCAACAGGTACTTTTAACCATTTTGCAATCATGTGCTTATACTTATTGTTATGCCCATACTAATACGGAACAAGGGGCAAATTGGATAATTGACCTCTTGATTGTATTATTGTTCCCTCACTTCACTTGGGAGGTTAGTCTTTGACTGTAGTCTAGCATGACCTCCTTTGAGGCCTTAGGGTTTTAGGAAGGGAACTACTGGGGAAGCTTTGGTTGTGTCATTATGTATTATGTAAAAATAAGAAAAATAATTTTTTATAATTTTCGTTAAGCATATTCTTCGTGCTTCTAGATTTTATTGAGTCAAAAAGTCAAAGTCATATTTGGACTTCTTGTAAAGAAAAAGAAAAAAGATTTTTTAAATTTGTAATTTGGATCAATTCACCTCAAGAAGCTAAGTCGTCTCACCCAACGTATGTCTCTTTTCACATGTTACAACAACTATAAATTGGCATACATCCTCCAATTTGGCAAGAAATTCGATGATCTCTGTGATGAGTTCTGAAGCTGCAATATGTGAAGTTTTGGAGGCTATATATTTGAATAAGAAATGTGAGTTCTTAGGCTATATAAGTGAGCTTTCTATGGTAGAAGATCTGAAGTATGCATATGTGAATTCCCTGTGGAAGAGGATTTGAAACAATGTGAAGTTCCCTGTGAAAGATGGTCTAATGAAATGTGAAATTTTTCTGTGTTTGATGGACTGAGGAAGTGTGAGTTTTCAATGACAAATGTTCCGAGATGAAGAGCAAGTTTCTTGTGGCATGTGAGCTGAATTTGATGAAAATTATAGTGACTGATATTGAGGTTATTTTCTATGATTAAGATGATGGATTTGGAGGGCTTGACTTGGCATCTTGGAGGATGTATTTGGGCTTTGGATTTCTCACTTTGATATGACTCTATAAGAAGTGGAGTTTTTTTGTGTTTTCCCCCTTGTGGTGTTTTTGCCTTGGTTTGGAGCCTACATCTTTGTGTTCTTTTGTCTTATATGATCTTCATGTTTTGTACTTTTGGTAATTGCTTGAGGAAAGAGGAAAACATAAATCTAATAAATAAGCCAACAAATTCACAAGTAATTATCATGATGGAGAAATCAACCTTAATTCATAAGCCTTTTGATTTCTCAGCATGGTATCAGAGCTAACGTTTGAAGGAGGGCTTGAAGATCACGTTCTGTTGACATACTCTTTATAGTAGTCATCATGTCTAAAGATTTGAAATTGTTGAGATTGCAACAAGATCATGGAGCTTAGTGAAAAGAGTCGCCTTCACTAAGTGGGCCCGCAGGCTATTTTTGGCGCAAGTCTATTTTTAGACTATGTCTATTTTTAGACATATGGATCATGTCTATGGATTGCAGGTTGCTGTTTATGGATGATTGATCAAGTTGGAAAAAATAGATGGACTTCTATTTTTTAGACCACAGCGGAGTGACTGCTCAGTCTAAATATAGAACAGTCAAATATTATTAGCTCATAATAATATTTAGACTATAAACTTTGTCTTATTCTCTTGGAGCACTTCAGGATGAGCTACGGATGTGGTACATGCAGATCCCAGAAGAAATACGTGGTTACCTATGGGATGACTAATATTTGCATGCAGAACTTCAGTTAGAACTCAAGTGAGTTGAGTTTAGTGGACTGGAGGTGCAGTTGATGGAGTTGTGTTCAGTTTAGCTTTGTTAAACTGGTTGTATTTAGTCTAACTGGCAAATAGACTAGAGATGAGTTGGGTGAATTAGTTATTAATTAATTCACAAGTTATTAACTCATAATACAACTAATGAATACATCAGTTAACTCAGTTGCATGTCAGTGCATGTTCAGTTCAGCAGGGACAGGTGTTAGAGAATCAGATTGCTATCAGTTGTGACTATAGTTGTGCATCAGATCTTGCACAATCAAGGGATGGAGTATGCCAATGAGTTTGCCCACGTATTTGCCCACATTGTAGCTTGTGCTCACGTGATTTAGCCAAGGAAATACGTGGTTGCCTTGGAATTATCATCAGTTCTTGAGCAGGTATTGAGCAGCGGAGGCAGGCAAGCAGCGAAGGAGAATTTGAGCCAGTGATTGATTCAGATCTGAGTTGTATTATGTGCAACAGAGGTGGAGATACTTGTGAGAAGTATTATGCTGTGTAATGTTACATGACTCAATCATTAATATACAGATAGTTGGGGTTTTTAGCGAGATGCTTTCCCCTGGATACATACTGTGTTAATGTGTGAATGCTCTTGATGTTTTATTGTTATTGATGCTGCTATATTGATGATCAAGGTAGAGGAGCTTATGTATTGTGTATGTTTTCCACAATAGTACATGATCAGGATAATCTCTGTTGAATATGTGTTAAATTATTCAAAATTTCTACAGAAATCTCATATATACTCTATGACAAGCAACTCACATCTTATGGCGCACAAATGAATTGCATATCTTCGGCTTCTACTCCGTGGCTTGCTTCAGCGACATGGATCTTCTTTTTCTAGTTCGATTTACAATGGCTTGAAACTTCTTTCAATATACAATGGTATGCATTAATGTACAGTGGTTCATCTATGGCTTGTATTTGTGATTTGTTCTTGGCTCGTATACATTGTTGAAGTTTGCACACTCTCCTGTGATCACGTCTCTGTGGTTCTTGCATTTGTATATGGCAATGTCACTAAGGCTTGATATATATATATATATATATATATGTAATGTCATATATACATATATATGTAATGTCATAGATATATATATATATATATATATGACATTACATTACTATGGTTCACATTTGTTCTACAGTGGCTCGCATAATAGTGTATAGCCCAAATTATAATCTTCAGTGTTTTCGATCTTCTTGTGGCTCGAATTAATATACAATCACTTACATAAATGCTTGGTTCGATTAAATTTATGGCATCACATTCCAGTGGTAGCTAAAGCTTGCGTCAATTCTCTGCAGTGGTTGCACTATGACTCGCTGTTTGGCAAAATTGATCTCGCTCTGTAGCTCTTGGATCACACTCTCTCTCACAGGATCTCGCACTCATATATACTCTGTACAGGGTCTCACTTATACTTTGCATACACTATGACTAAAATTCTTATCTTGTAGTTCGTAATTGTTCTTGTGGCTTGGACTATGTCTCTATCATTGTGGTGGCTTTACAATGGCTTGTTCTGCGGTGCACATATGACATGGCAATGCTCTGTGCTACGAATATGGTATGGCTCCTCTATATAATGGTCTGAAATGTCTACAGTAACTCACCCTATGGTATGGCTCTTGTAAATAAACCTGAGACTTGTATCTTTGTAGCTCGAAATTTGATCAACCAGAAATATGGAAGGAAGATTGTATTCTATATAACAGTGAGGAGACATGACGATGATCTACATAACAATAATGTTTGACAAGTGACCTAACGATAGTGATCCTTGGCATGAAAGTGACCTAATGATAATAAGAATGACCTTCATTTTATATGAAGTTATGAACAATAACCCTACAGTTAGATAGTGATCGATATAACAATGATAATATGACTGAGTTCCGTGACAAAGATACATGAAAAATGTTCTCATGATTTAAGGAAATTAGTTGGCAAGTCATGTATAACAAAGACTCTTATGATAAAGCTGTATGGCTATGACATATATTTTATGATGACAATGATCCAATAGAATTCGACAGTAACCCTAATGTATGACATAATATCCTCATACCTATGTTGTATAACTACAAGTGATGGATTGTGAAGTTTGACAAGAAACCATGAGACTACTTATCTATACATAATAAAAGGATAAATTTCACCATGAAGCTGACTTGTTCAATTTTGAAGCAATGAAAGACAAAGGACTTTCTCTCTGAGGTTTGACAACTAATACTCTGAGGTGTCCTTAATGAAAGTAAGGCATGTCAATTGTCTTTGCATGAATTGTTGGAATTTGGGTAGCTCGAAAGGTATTTCTGAGAAAAGGAAACCCACCAAAAGTGAGTTGATTGGGCAAGTTACCCAAGTGGTTGGGGTTTTGATACAAAGTTGTGGGTTTAGACGCAAGTCAATTAATTGTTTATTTTAGTTTATGGTTAAAGGGTTGAGTGGGAAAATCCTAAAGGACCAAGGGTTCCCCAAATAACGGAAAGGAAAACTACAAATAGGAGGCCAAAGGAAAGAACTAGACACACAAGTGGAGAAGGAATTTCACTTGTAGAGAGAGGGAGGCTAAAGGACCTAGCCACAAATTTGCCTTCGAGAAGCCATGGTAGCAAGGAGGCCATGTTTCTCCATGATTCGGTCAACTAGAGGAATTGGTGCCAAAAGGGGGGAGGAGGCCGAGTAGGAGGATCTAGCCGCAATGTTGGAAGGTCAAATCTGCAAGAAGAAAGTTAGATTTGTGATCTAAGGAAGCAGATCTAGCAGATTCAGAAGCTGTAGTGTAGTTGTAGAAGGATTGGTTGCCAATGACAACAACTATCGAAAGACCTTAAGTTGAAGGCACTAGCTCAATGTTTGTAGTTGAGTATCTGTAGTGTGTTTATGATCTAGTATAGACATAAACCATACTTGGGATATAAAGAAAAATCAACATGAACCAGTTAAAATCAAAAGAGGTATGCATCATTGTGCATAGATAAGTCTTCTAGATCATGATTATTGATCTTATGCTCTTTTTGAAATCTAGTGTCAAGAAGATATGTTAAAGACTATCATAGTATTTGAAGCATTCTCGTGCATTTTAGGACTAGGTTCTATGGTCAAAAAATGAAATCTCTGGTATAGAAAACTTGTCAATAAAGTTTCTAGGGTTTGGATAGAATTTGCAATTTCTATTGTGACAGATCTTAAAGACCTTAAAAATATAGAATTTTGCGACTAACTCTCTTGTGTGGTTGTAGAACTTTACAGTTTGTAAGTGATAGGTCATGGCATATAGGGTTTGTAAACCCTAGCAAAGTATGGAACAAAAGGAGAAACCCTAGAAATAGAATCCCTAACTGATTATTCCACTGTGAAAGGAAAAAGGAACCCTAGTTCTTAAGAATGATAGGTTTCAAGTCAAGGCATGTTCTATCAAAAGCTTGACTAGCAGAAGGAAGAAGTGGAAGAACGTGGCAAAGCATGAAGATGAAGGAGTAGAGAACAATTTGAAGCTTGCGTCAAGGAAGTAGATTAGAGGACAAGAAGTCCACTTACCTCTGTTAGGTCCCTATAATACTAGTGTAACCCCTTATTATTATTATTATTAGTGTAGCTCCCTTATTGCTATTATTAGTGTAGCCCCCTATTGTTATTGTTGTGCCCGTGTAGCCCCCATATTGTTATTGTTGTGCCCCATAGAAGCCCACTATTGTTATTGTTGTGCCCTTACATTATTATTGTTATGTAGGCTCTGATTGTTTATGACCCGTTAGACTCCTATATATACCAAGCAAGTCTTGTCATTTGTATCATTCAAGAATTGTTCATTTATGTGATGTAAAGAAGGTTGCCCCCTTGAAGAGGTTATTTCTCAAGTCATTGATCTATCTTTTCGTTTGTTTTGTGAGCTGGTTGCATAACATTTGGCATTAGAGCTTTGGATTCTAGGATTGCATTGCTTCAAACAGGCCATCTTGGCATTTTTCTATAATTTTTTTCTTTCTACAAAGCTTCAAAAGCTGAAATTTTGACCACATGGAGCCGAAATCTTGGTGAACTTCATGTAGAAATTTTAGATCTTGGTTCACTATATTTTTTGAGATATGGTTATAAGAAGTTAGGGTTTTTGCATGCTCCAGAATTCAGTCTCAAATGGGTGATCGAGGGAAAATCCTCAACTTTCTCTATGAGCATTAGATTTGAATTTCGTAAAAAGTGACTGAAAGTGCAAGCACTGTAGTTTTTCGTATATAATTTTCAGTGCTAAAGGTTGAAACAATGAGATGTGGCATTCCGTACAAGTTCATCCTATTGAACTAGTCCATAACCAGGTCACGTGGGAGATTAGACGTAAATTTATCTTGAGGAATCCAATCTCGTTCTGACTTGTGGCGTTGGAAAAAAGACTCATAGGGTTACCACATGATGAAATTTCAGACCTTGGAGAGCTGAAATTATAAAGATACAATTGTTTCATGACTGAGCTCCTAAAAGTAAGAAAAATGTGTGTATATATATATTTTTAATTACATATATTTTGTTTGAAAAATCAGTTCAAAGTGATTCCAAAGGCATATTGAAGCATAGGAATCAATAGTTGGTTCTAAACTTCCTCCCAAACAAAAGAATTCTACACCCATTAAGCCCTCAAAACACTCTACTATGATGCATGAAGAGGAAGAATTACAACATGATATATCAAAATTATAGGACCAAGTGCAACAAATTTCAGTCTCACAAAGAGAAACCAAAAGATGGCTTAAAAGGGGACATGGATGGTTTAAAAGCAGAATTAAAAGGCGACATGAATGGTTTAAAAGCAGACATGTAAGGTTTGACAAAGTTGCTACAAGAAATGCTTCCTAATCGAGACAAAGTATTCCATGAAACTCATGATGAGAACAAAATGAATATTAATCATGATTTTAGAGACTCTAACTTTGGGTTGAAGACCAACCACATTCCAAAGATCGATATAAGGAAGTTTGATGGCAAGGATCTGGTAACATGGATACTACAAATGGAGCAGTGTTTTGAGCTACATGATGTGCAATACTCACAAAAGGTACACTTTGCATCTTTCTATTTAGAACCCAATCAGTTTGTATGGTATCGATGACTTTGTTATCGTAAACCACTTGTCACTTGGTCAATTTTTATGTAGGAAATGATAACACATTATGAGAAGATACAAAGAGCAACACCTTCTTTGGCTAATTGATAAATCTTAAACAAAAGGGTTTAATGGTGGAGCACATTGAGGATTTCCAAAAATTGAATATCATGGTAACTAATATTCCAGAGGAGCATATGATTGATGTCTTCATAGGGACTTTAAAGGATAATGTCCAACATGAGGTTCGCCTTTGGGAACCTGATTCTTTGGAGAAGGCATTCAGGGTGGCAAGAAAAATTGAAAGCAAAATTATGACAACAAGAAAGTCCACCACTCAACTACAAAGATGGAAGTGTTGCTGCTCATAACCTTCCACAACCTACAAGGTTGACACCACAACAATTGGAGGAAAAAAGAGCAAAGGGCTTTGTTACAGTTGTGATAGCAAATACACTAAAAGTCATAAGTGTGCTGAGAAGAAATTATTTTACATAGATTGTGAAGAGGAAGAAGAAAAGGAACAAGAAACATCAAAATAAGAGGACACACACTAGGAACCAACCCTAAAGATTGAATAAATGAATCCAACCATATCTTATAATGCATTGGCAAGAATTACCACTCCTCAAACTCTCAAGATAGGAGGATATATCAAGAATAAAAAGGTAATAGTGCTGATTGATTCAGGTAGTACCATAATTTTATACATTGTAAGATAGCCAAGCAATTGCATTGCTTTCTATATCCAACACCAGAGTGCCAAGTGATGGTTGCAAATAGAGGAACTAAAAATTGCTTTGGAAAGTGCCATAATAACCATGGGGAAATATGTATTGAATAGTCCAATGCTTTCCATTCCAATGGGTGGTGCTGATGTTGTATTAGGAGTCCAATGGTTACCATCTTTCGGGACAATAGCTTTTAATTTTCAAGAACTTTTCTTGATTTTTTTTGGGAAGAAGAGGAAATTGAATTAAGGGATATCACAAGGAAACTGGGGAAGATAACAAGCTCTAATAGCATGACAAAGTTTTTGAAGAAAGAACAGCGGGGCGTAATTGCACAATTATGCTCATTAGATGTTTAAACATTGAAATCATCTATTTCTCTAGATCTCCAAAAAGTCTTGGATAATCATTCTAGGGTATTTGAGACTCCCAAAGGCCTCCCACCTATTGGTGATTATGATCATGCTATTCACTTGATTCCAAGAAGTGTTCCTCCAAACATCAAGCCTTACAGATATCCCTATGCCCAAAAGAGTGAAATTGAACATATGGTTGCAGAGATGCTAGAGGTCGGTATAATTCGACCTAGTCAAACTTCAAAGTTCTTTCTCTGCTCCAGTAGTATTGGTGCACAAGAAGGATGGATCATGGCGTATGTGTCTGATTTATAGGGAGCTCAACAAGCTCATTATTAAGGATGATTTTTCCATTCTTGTCATTGATGAATTGTTGGATGAATTACATGAAGCAATTTACTTCACCAAGTTGGATCTTCATTCAGGATATCATCAAATTAGAATGAAGGTTGGAGATTTTTAGAAAACAACATTTAGGTTCATGAAGGTCATTATGGATTTTTGGTCATGCCTTTTGGCCTTACTAATGCACCTTCCACATTTCAAGGTTTGATGATATACCCTTAAAAAATTTGTGTTAGTATTTTTTGATGATATACTAATCTACAACAAGTCTTGGAAGGATTATGTTCAACATGTTGACATGGTGCTCAAACTATTGGAGGAGAAACAATTATATGCAAAGCTTCCAAATGTTTCTTTGGAGTACAAGAGGTGGAATATTTGGGTCATATTGTATCTCATGAGGGTGTTAAGGTAGACCCTAACAAAATTAAAGCCATTAAGGAATGAAAAATTCCCACAACCATAAAGCATCTTTGAGGATTTGTCGGGTTGACAAGGTATTATCCCAAGTTTGTTAAGAATTATGGGAGAATAGTTTTAGAAAATCAGAAAGGCAATTTTTTTTTTCTCTAGTTGATAGTTACTTGTGATATCTTTTAATTCTTATTATTTTTCTTATGTTCCTTTTTATCGTTGTTCATCAAGCAATTACCAAAACCAAAACACAAAGATCAGGGACACCAGATGTAGGCACTTCGCCAGGGCTAAAACCCCTATATAAGGGAAAACCTAGTCAAAAACACTTCCTTCAGTAATTCAAATTGAGATGGACCAAGACCCTAGACTAATAAACCTTCCTCCTCCACCAAGTCAACCTTCTAAGATGATATAGTAGTTTCTTCTTATCCAACAACTTCAATCCAGTAATTCGACTTCCAGTTGCAGAATTTCGATCCCCAATAGTAGAATTTCATCCTCCCAGTTACTGCAGAATTTCTGCCCCCTTCCAACAGTTGCACAACTTCACACGTGTGGGAAGGAGAGAGAAAATTTCGACCTTTTATGCTATCCTTCTTCTCCTTCTTCCTTGAAATTGACACTTTTTCTCAGTCTCAGTCCAGAAATTGCAGATCGAACTTGTTGTGAGTGAGTGACAAATGAGGTCGAGTTGTTGCCTTTTATATAGTGATTATGTTGTCTAGTTTTAGGCCGACTTGTTCGGTTTTGAGGCCGACTTGGTGGAGGAGGCCTAGAAGACTAATTTTAATATAAAATAGATTTCTTTCTTGATAAATAATTCCCAATAAGGGTTCTTTACATTATGACATGTACAAGGATACTTAACACAAACCTTAGAAGCCTGCAATAGAGGCTTTGACCTAAAAATAATTGACTCAAGCATGAAACCCATACTTTAATAAATCAATTTTAATAATAATAAAGTTTCATTTTCTTTCTTTTGACAAATACATTATATTGTGACTTTAATACATTTATGAAGACCGAACCTAGTTACATTCTTCAACGCTCCTTAACTAGGGAGGTATTCATATTTACAACTATATAGAGGTACATGGAAGATCTCCAAAATGAACTACGAAGAGTTTAGGCACACTCAGTGCCACATACTAGATACCTGATCAGGGTGTTAATCAAGGTTTTCATTGTTGTCAATATGGCATTGACCGAGATGTCAATATTCTTCAGATGCCTGTTCCATATGATGATGCCATGACTCTTGGTTGACATGATACCATCAATGAAGATGTCAAGTCACGAAGAAGTCAAACCACTAATGAAAGAAGTCCTAAGAAGTCCTTGATCTAATGTTGCATGGACTTGATGATCTAGACCTTAACTCTTGATGACATATGGAGTCACACACTTAATGATGTTAGACTCTTGAAGAATGACCACACTTGATGATACTTGATGATGTCATACACTTGATGATGGTAACATGGTTGGAGATCATTTGAGGGTTGGAAGTCTATTTTGGAGTTCTCCTAATGATGTTGCACTATAACATTTCACTACACCATTATGCGATGACATGGATGATACAGTCATTGCTGGACACTATCATGATGATGTGGATGTCCTACATGATCCTATGATAATGAAGAAGCCAAACAATGGAGAAGCCATACTGTCCCAAACATTCCTCACGCTGTCCTAAACTTTTTATGCATAAAATTTAAGGACAGTTACAAAGAAAAATATTTTTTCCACCTTAGAGGCATCTTTTCTCAATGTGACCTAGACCATTTTAAAGAGGATTTTTTCCTCTTTCCAATGAGTACTCACTTGCCTCCTAATTCCTTATCGTTGAAGAGAAATCAATTTTTGAAATCAACATATGTCAAAAATTGTCAAACTGTCCAAGCCAACTTGAGTAGGCTCATAACCCTTGGCAGAGAGATGTGTCCCTTTAGAATATGGAAAAACCACTCTAAATATAAACCTAAATTCATCCATTCAAGCTCAGTTTTTTTGGTGGAGACAAGACAAGAAGTAGAGAAGCAGCCACAATCTAGAAAAGCAAGGAAGAAAAGTTTTTGGAATTGTTCTTGGGTTAAATAATCTCCCACAGGTTCGAGCTAGGAGCAGAGAAGTTGCCGTAGTTGCCGTGGTCGAAGCTGCCATAGTTGCTGTGGTCGAAGCTGCCGTAGTTGTCGTGGTTGAAGCTTCCGTAGTTGTGGTTGAAGTTGCCGTAGTTGTCGTGGTTGAAGTTGCCGTAGTTGTCGTGATCGCAACTGCCATAGTTGAAGTTGTCGTAGTTGCCGTGGTTGAAGTTACCATAGTTGTCATGGTCAAAGCTACCGCAACTGTTGTAGTTGAAGCTACTGTAGTTGCTGTGGTCGAAGCTTTCGTAGTTGTCGTGGTTGAAGCTGTTGTATTTGTCGGGGTCGAAGTTGCCGTAGTTGCTGTGGTTGAAGCTATCGTGGTCGAAGTGTTGATTTATTGGGATTAGACAAGTAGAGCTTGTTGAAGTTTTCTCTTGAGAACAAAATAGGGCAGAGTTGGAGAACTTTGTGAAACACCATATTGAAGATTTGTAGAGATCATTGAAGACCATGATGCATTGAAGGCATCATGAGGTGACCCTGGTGAAAATGTTTGGGTACGATCAAGGTTGTCATTGATGATGAGACATGGAGACTAAAGTGAAGGGATAACTGAAGATTGACAGGGCTCATTAAAGAAGACATTGGGAGCCGTGAAGTATAACCAAATATATCTTGACGAAGTAAAGCTAAGGGTTGGAGCCTCGAAAAGACAAGGTTGGTGCCTTGGAAGATAGGGTTGGAGCCCTAGAGGATCAGAGTCCTCAAGAAACCGAGTCAGACCTGAACAAGATATAGGGATGGAGCCCTTGAGGTTGGTGCCTAAAAATTGACAAGGTTGGAGCCTTGGAATTAGCACTTGGCAAAACACTGGTTGGAGCTTGGGAGATTGAAGGTTGGTGTCTTCATCTAGGGGTGGAGCCCTATATATATTGTACTTGATTTATTGTAAAGAAGCAATTAATAAAATCTTTTATTCTTGTGGTTCATTTTGTGTTCTAAATATAAGTGATCTAACTGGTAAAATAACAATTGAAAAGAAATACTGATTCACCCCCCCTCTCAGTATTTCCAACACAAGGTTATCTATTCGGGTGAGACTAAGATGGACTAAAGCTTTCAACCAGTCCAGGTACCATCAGACTTACTAACTAACCATCAACCCAAGGATTTAGGTGCATATCCAAGGTCAGATCTCCAAGACAAACGCCACCCTCCCTCTTCGGGATCTTGACATCAATACATAGGCCGCCCAAATGTCCTCCCTAGCATTTGCCATTAGATGCTTCAACTCTCCCTAATAAACTAGATATATCCATTTGTCCAAGCAGGCTTCCCAAGTGTTCATCCTTCTTCATTGAGAGATTTCCCTGTACAAACCCCAATCAACAATAAACTTTCAAATGTATATGCAAACCTTCATGGTCCTCACTAATCCCGATCCTCCTTTCATCATCAAGTTATTCATATATAATTTGTCGGAAGCTTTCTTCATCTTTCATTTATTCAACAACACGAAATACATCCTCAGATCTTCTCAAGTCTTTTGTTTGCAACTTCATATTCATCAATAGTACTTTTGCTTACTTCAAGGTATTCACTGTCATAATATGTCCTCCCTCTTAATTGGGGAGATATACCTTTTCTTCTATCCTGGCTCCCTATCAACTTAGGGAGATCAACTGCTTCCTTCTTCTATAACAACAAAGAGCCTTTCATGGCTCCATCCCTTCTTATGGCATCAAGGTTTATATAAATTCCTTCATCATGCTTATTAATATCATCCGAGCATCTTCATCATCTTGAAGATTATATTCTTGCAAAACTTTAATAGCAAGTACAACCAAATACAAATATATAGAAACATGAAGTTAATTATGTCAATATAACAAATATATAGGAGCATGAAGTTAATTATGTCAATATAATGGAAGTATAAAAAATTCAAACTTTTGACATCATTGGAACCTAGTTACGAGACACATAAGCTAGACATCAAATTCTTGCTAGGGTTTTGTCATAAACCCTAGAATTCATCTTCGAGCAACTCAATCAAGAGATTAGTCTCATTATATCTAGGGCCTCAATATTAATTTCAAAGATATATGACAACCTCTTTTATGATATATTGCAAACCCAAGAATCCATATAGGGCTTCAATATTACTTTCAAAGATATATGACAACCTCTTTTATGATATATTGCAAACCCAAGAATCCATCTTCGAGACATATAGCCTTAGATATCATTTCTACAATGCATCGAAGGGATCAACAATTTTTAGAATTTATATGTTAGACTCTACTACGGTTTGTTGCAAACCCTAAATTTTATCAACAAAACTAAATCATATTGGAAACAATATCATTATATCCTAGAATATCAATCTTCTACTAAAGTTTTGTTACAAATCCTAGAATTCACAAACTATGAGCATCAATAATTTGGTTAGCATACTCACATATACATATCTAGGATTTCATAATCATGTACTAGCATATCACAACAATATTTACAAGGTAAACCCAAGACACAAACATCAATACATCAAAATCAGGTATACAATGATTTCATTCAAGCTAGGGTTTTGATCGGACTAATATACACCTAGGGTTTCATTCCAAGAATCTTACTTACAAGGACTTTGTTCACAAACCCTAATTCACCAAACCCTAAAGATCTAGGGTTTCAATAGATAGTATAGACATTAACAACAAACCCTAAAGGGCTAGGTTTTTTATCACAACAATACCAAAACATCAAAAGAATAGGAATTCTAGATTTCATCAACAACCTTAAGTAGACTAGAGTTTCAATATTAGCATCGACATACCCTTAGGTTATGGTTTTATAGTGAACCTTCTTAGGGTTCCACAAGAATGATAATATAATGAGGGTAGATTCAATCTAATGATTAATCACCCTAACAAGAATCTTTGTGATTCAAAATCCTTGACATAACGATGTTAGTAATGTTAGCAAATTTAAAATAGAATGAACATACCTTTTATGAAGAGAACTTTATAACAAAATTTATAGTCTAAGGCATACCTTTGAGTTGTTCCTTAACAAACCTTGTAGGACATCAAATTTTGACGGGCTTCAATAGAACTTCTTTCATGCTTCAAGTCCATCCTTTGAAGGACTATATAACCCTTGAGCAAACAAGAAGTTTCCTAACCAAGAAAAATATAAAGAGAAAGGTTATTAGCATACAATACAAACATACTTTGATATAAGCACAAAAGAGGAGAGAAATAATAAAATACTTATCTTTTGGTAAATGATGGAGGTTCCCTCTTAATCCAATCTCTGAGGGATACCTGCAACTTATAGAAATAATTTAAAAATGTCTTAACACAACATGTTAGACCTACAAATTTTATAAAGGAAATTCAGAACTTAGAATAGAAGACCAAGGGAGGATATGTGAAAGGGAGGACTTAGTAGTATAAGTCCTTGACTTCAAATTCTTCTTCAATCTTGTTTTTCTTAGATGGAGCTTCATTGATGACATTTGCTTGATCCCTATTTCTCTTCTTATTTCTTGGATTCTCAGGACATCGACTCTTGTAATGCCCCATCTTGTGGCAATTGTAACATTCAACCTTGGATAGGTCCATTTTCTTCTTTGGTCCCTTGAACTTCTTGAAGGTTCCCTTCTTGTGCTGAGCAAAATAAGTATTCGAGGTGTTTTCTTCTTCATTCTCCTTCTTGTTGTTTACCATTGATATTCTGGCTTCTTCTTAACTACATGCATTCCACATTTGTTCAAATGTTGGTGTATCCTTCCAACTGTTAAGTCCTGATGAAAAAACACCCCAAGGTTTAGGTAGTCCTAGAAGGACAGTAATTACGAGTTCCTTTTCTGGGACAACATCATCTATTGCTTGGAGTTCATCCCTGATTCTAGATATCCTTATAAAGTATGATGAAACAGTATCATCATTTGTCATCTTAACTGCTCTTAGTTCATTTTTGAAGCTTGCTATTTGACCAATGTTCTTGATTGTGAATAACTTGGAGAGAGACTCATACATTTCTTGAGCGGAATTTATGTTGGATATGTATGGAATTAAGTTATCCTTAACTCCATCCACTATTAGATTCATAACCACGATTTCAAGTTATCTAAACTTCATTTTCTCTGCATTACTTGATTCATCAGTAGGCTTCTTGACTTTTCCTTGAACAAGATCTAAAACTTTGTTCTTTTCGAGAATGAGATCTATTTTCTTTTTCCAGGCCCTATAGTCGGAGACCCCTTCTAATTTGTTTTCTCCCTTCATTGAGTTTGTCATTGTTCCTGTAATAGTAGGCTTGTCTTCTTATGTGATCCCCTTTTTAATGTCCCTTTTCTTGATCTCCTTTTTCCTCAATAGATCCTTTAATCTTCTTTTTTCTTCCTTCTTCACCTTAGCTCTGAAACCATGTTAGAAAATCAGAAAGACAAAAAGATTTGTTCTAGTTGATAGTTGTGATATCTTTGAATTTGCATTATTTTCTTCTGTTCCTTTTTTATCTTAGTTCATCAAGCAATTACCAAAACCAAAACACAAAGATCAGGGACACCAGATGTAGGCAATTAGCCAAGGCTAAAACCCCTATATAGGGGAAAACCCAGTCAAGAACTCTTCCTTCAGTAACTCAAATTGAGATGGAACAAGACCCTATACCAATATACCTTCCTCCTCCACAAAGTCAGCCTTCTAAGATGATATAGTAGTTTCTTCTTATCCATCAACTTCAATCCAGTAAATCGACTTCCAGTTGTAGAATTTTGACCCCTAGCAGTAGAATTTTGGCCCCCCTGTTATTGCAGAATTTCGGTCCCCTTCTAGCAGCTACACCAGTTCACACGTGTGGGAAAGAGAGAAAATTTCAACCCTTTATGCTTGAGAGAGACCTTCTTCTTCTTCTTCCTTGAAATTCACACTTTTTCTCAGCCCAGAAACTGCAAATCGAACTTGTTGTGAGTGAGTGACAAATGAGGTCTAGTTTTGAGGCCGACTTGTTGGAAGAGCCCTGGAAGACTAATTTTAATATAAAATAAATTTCTTTCTAGACAAATAATTCTTCAATTTTCAAATGATAATGGTCAAGTTGACTTTTTAATATTTTCCTGATCATTATATGATTGCGCAAAATTTCAATGAGGCAATGTGCATATTTTCGCTGTTAGTTGTTGAAATGATATTAAGCAATGTGCATGTTTTAAAATTCATTTTTTTCCCATGAGGAAATATCTTCACAGATCCGCTCAAAGGGATCACATCCCACCAGCTTATTAGCAGAGCCTAACCCCAAGGGCATAAAGAAGAATTGACCCCATGACCTCCCATTAGTGAGGTGCTTTTAGTGACGGGAACTCGACCAATTGAGCTAACGCTCAAGGCTTACATTTTAAAATTAATTTTTATTACTCTTATTTTTCTGAATAACTTTTTTCATATATATTCAAAATATATACAAGATATGTCCATACAATGTCCTTGATGAACCCATCCCTTGTTTCAAATTTGCGTTCCCCATCCCCAAACACAATTGCCCTAAAACTTAGTTTATTGGTTGTTTCCCACATTTGTTGTAGTGACAAAACTTAGAGTTGTTTGTGCTTTAAATGTAAATACACAATATATTGTAAGTAATATTTTTATTAATAAGATGAAATGTACAAGAGTCTTGAGATTTACAATGAGGGCCTGCTTATATACCTAGAAAGGTGCCCTTTCATGACTGGGCATGTCTTTTTAGACATGCCTTTTTATTTACTTAATGACTATTAAATAATCATTACTTTGATTATTTATTATTGCATTTATTTTATTTTATATGAATTATAGTCATAACGTTGCTCCTTTCTTCAAAAAGCTTTGTCCTCAAAGCTTAATTGCTAACAATTTCTTCACTTGCCCACGTCATTTTGGCATGTGTTAGTCGTTGGTAGTACTATCTTCGAATCGACATTTATCCATTTCCCTTTTTATATTTATAATTTAATATATATTATTATTATTAATATATATATATATATTTTAATTTTAAAAGTAACTTTATAAATTCTTATTATAAAGTAGCTTTTTAATTTTTATGAAGTTGCTTTATAATCACTTGACTTTTTGTTGAATCGTTTTAATTAGTTTTTTATACTCCATATAGGTTGTACTAATTCGTACAATCGTGTCTTCTTTGTATGGATGTGTCTCCATTCCTGTTGAATGTTCGATATGCCCAATTCTTAGTAAGTTCATGTGGCTTGATAATATCCCATCTAATACAATAATGGTGACCGACAAAACAATGGGAAGAAGTCAGAGTTTCTCCATTAGCTCCCGTAAATGAATCTGGGCGTGAATCTCCATGGAATTGAAGAGCTTCAAAAGATTCACTATGTCAAAGCCTTTGGATTTCAAGATAAAAGGGTGACAAGGAAGTTTAGAAGGAATCGGTCTAAGTGAGGGATCCTCTGTCACACAAATCCTTATGAAATCTATCACTTCCTCAAATGCTCCATATTGACTAGGTATAGCGTGGAGTATGCCAATTGCTGCCAGCTTAGGGTTACAATTGTTTGGTCTCCCATAACATTCCAACATACATATTCCCAAACGCAAAATATTTGCTCTCAATACTTCAGATGCATTTTTTTATTAAAAAAATAGATCCATCAAAACGCTTGGGCCTCATGTATCTTAGGCTCCTAATTGTCAGATCGTAACTTTCCACAGTTCTTGATTTGTTGATTATGTTGGTCCCGAAGTCTACAACCTTAATAATTTCCAAATGTGAATTGGGGATGATGGAGGAGGTTGCTGTGGCTGTTGTTGAATGGGGCGGTTGCTAAAATTGCCACCCATGCTTATGGAATTAGTTGCTTTCTACTGCTTAATGGGGTAGCATAACCTGTGTCTAATTGCGTGATTACTCCTAGGGCGTCGCCTTTGCGAGACAATGTGTTCTCTCGGGATCATAGGATGGAGCCATTTAGTTCGAGAAGGGCTTTCTCCAAGTTCTCTAAATCTGAAAACTCCATGTAGGCATACCCTTGTGGGTTGCCAAACTCCTTTGTAGGAATTGTGATGCAGTTCACTGACCTGGAGGACTCCATGTGTTTTCAGTTCTTGTGTTGTGCACCAATAGTCCACATTTCCTGGTAGATGTGATGTTGTGGTAGCCCCACCACCAGCAACATTGGTACGTATTGGAGGAATAATGTTGTTTCACACACCTCACCGAGACATCCCCACTGACTTGGGCACAATAGTACGTAGATTACCGCCATTGGAATATGTTGGGTTAACTGCTGCAGATGAAGAACCATTCGGAGAATAAGAAGCACCTCATTTTTGCATGGTATTCAAAGCCAATTTTAATCTTGCTATAACAAATCTAGTAGCTGCAATATCATCATGAGTGCCCTCATTGTTAGATGGTAACCAACTATTTTTAGGTATACAGTTAGGCCCCTCTAAATGTCGCTGCTTTCTTCTTATGCTGTTTTCATATGCACTATCTTCGTCATCTATTTGTATAGGTGAAGTGGAATTCAAGTTTCTCTGTCTGTTCGCACATTTTGAAAGCATTGTCCTCTTTTGGGCGAACTCATGAAAGGAACTGCTTTGGGCATGTTACTGCTCAAACTAGCAGGGATCTTAAAGGGAATCCTAAAGGGGCAAATGCTAGGACAAGGGCAACAATGGAGACTTAGCCCACTGTCACCTCAGCTAAGGCTCCCTACTTTTTACGGACTTTCACCGATGGGAGGAGACCTGGTATGAGGACTCACTTGCAAAGAATATATCAATGCAATGGATAAGAAGTGATTCCAATCACCATTTCCAAGGAGAAACTCAAAATTAGGGCTTGCTTGCTTTGTAAGCAAGGTGTAGGGTTTTTCGAGGAAAGGTTGATGAGGATTTGAGAGTTAGGCTTAGGGAGTATGTCATGCAATGGAGCTTCCTATTCCTCAAAATCCTTATGGAACTTGGATTCCTAAGTGATCCTTGAATAGTTAGCTTTGATAGGAAATAGGACCACACGGGACCAAATGGACCCTAGGTTAGGTCAAGGAGGGGAGGGTTTAGCACCCAATGATGAGCTTGACCTAATTAGGGTAGAGAAGGGGATCAAAGATTTTTTTTTCAATGAAGGTGGCACAATGATCCATATGAGGTAACTAGCTTAAGGAAAACCAAGGGAAAGAATTGGTCTTTGAGCTACGATTTGCGATATCTCAAGATCCCACTGTCGGAATCTCATGAAATTTGGAGGGCTTCTTGAGGACACACCAATGCAGTTGTGGACCAAAAATCGAAGTATTTGGATGGGTAGATTGTGAGATATTCAATGCCCTAGGTGACCTATGGGGCTATACCTAGAAAGAAGAGGAGAAGGCAAAGAAAAATAAGTTTTAGGGTGATCACCTATGGTAGACTAGTGCCTAATCCCTTGGGGAGATTGGAATCAAGAATGATTATGAATTTGGATTGATTTCCTTAGTCAAGGAGGGCTTAAAGGCAACTTCACTTCGAACTAGGGCAAAGGAGAGCAACTTCAAAGACGTTATACTTCATTTTGCAAAATAGATGGTTTATCAAGATAAATTTCAACCATGAAATATCCCTAGGAACATTCACTCATTATACATGGTCCATACATGAAGCATCACTATCTAGAAACAAAATTTCCACAACTGCGCAATAATAGATGTAGCAAATTAGCCCTAGAATAGTGAAATCCCATCAACAATTTATGTGACAAAAATAGAGCAAAGAATAGCATTAAATTTGCACTTACATGTATTAGAGTATATCCAACCATAAAAAAATTGCCAAACAAGAAGCTCCAAGACAAGAGAAAATGATCCAAACATCAAAATTTATTCCATGCTGCAAAATTTCGTCCACCAAGAAGGATAACAAAGTTCTCTCAAGAGATACAAGTCCAACCAAGTGATGATGCTAAAATGAATTCACATCAATTGTATTTATACACTTCTAATGAGTTTGGTTTAGCTAATTATGCCTACTTTAGCCCCTACAATAAAATAATGTGCAAAATAACTAACTTTTGGTGACAAGTCCACCAAACTAGCTCATAAACAAAAGAATAAGCCTCTCAAGAGGTCGAATAGTGAATAGTGCATGTTGTTGGGCCTTGGAGGAGGCCTAATGGAGTCTATATGTGCCATAATGTGTAGTTGAACTCCCAAAAGCAGTGGACAGGGGTTTTCCCCTTGTAATAACTTGTGGTGCTTCAAATGACATGTGGGGGCATACAAGTGTCCTCATGGGTCTCCAAACAAATCGAAGATGCCTGTAGATCGCCTACAAGGGCTAGGATGATGCTGTAGGTGTTGCCACATCATCGTGCAAGTCCTGGATCATTTGCCAAGTGTATGGTGCAACTCTGGGGCTAGCTGGGCATGATGGATTAGGTGCATTTTCCTCCTCCAATAAGTGATCCACGAGCAATCTATGAATGGCTGTGGGGATCCATGGAGTGTTATCTGCTATTGTGGAGACCCATGGCTCTCTACACACACCCTACATGTGCGAATGTAGCCCTCTAGGGTCAGGACCCCATATCGGGAGACCAAACCCAAATGGAAACCACCTGCTATCTTGCATAAGATCAAATGTGTCCTCGTGCCTTTCAGCACACCAAGTCATTAAAGAAATCAAGTAAAAGAGTTTATAAACCATGGATAACAAGTGAACACTTCATAATGGCATGCCGTTCCATGGTGGGCTTTGGCATGCGATATTGTCTTCCAACTCCAAATAGGGTTAATCAAGCATCCTATTAGGTGGTTTCTACCTCTAAAGGGGGTGGTATGTCCATGGTACATCCTTCAAATGGTGGTGGCATATGGCATAATGATGGAATGGAGTAGGGAATGAAAGGGGGCAACCTGGATCAGATGCCATGGTACAAGGGTAGCTAATAAAATGGATGCCCACCCTTGGGTAAATAATGTGTAAGAGGGAGCAGTTGTGGTGCATGAGTTACCCTGGCCTTGATTTTTCCACCCTTCTTTATAATACATATGCCTTTTTCTTTTTTATGATTTTCTTTGGTTAACTACTCGGGGCTGTAGGTAATGAGAGCATGATGTGTAAAGTATAGTAATGGATATCCCCTTATAAGGTGGGGCAGTTCATCGCCCACCAGGGGTTGGGACAATCATGGGTTCCAGAATGATAAAGGAGGCTCATCAAAGGCCATGTAGGAACCAGGGTGATGGCCATGGAATAGGGTAGAGCTCATGTCATGGCTTTTGCCCACGTGCTACATGCTTTTGTCTCGACCATCTTTTGCATTTTGTGGTACAATTTCTTGTTGAATGTGGCCAATTATGCCTTTCCTTTTTCTTTTAGCTGCATCAACCTTCGGGCCATTCCAGGGCCGACCTAAGATGCGGGGCAAGGGGAGGGGGTGGCTGACCCTATGTGGACCCAATAGAGGAATGTGGACGTAGGTGGGAGGAGAGATAATTGGGGGTGTAATGAGCAGAAGCGGAGTAATATATGCGAATCGGGGAGTAGGACCACCCAACCAAAATTAGGTTTCCCATGTAGTACCATTCCTAAAACCAATTGGCCAGTAAAAGAGATCCTACGTGACTAGGGTGCTAGATTAACATCCCAAAAGAGACATAGGGGACAAGAGCACAGACCTAGACCACTCTTTCTGCGGAATCCACTCATTAATCCATGCCCAAAGTTTCCATGATAAATAAACTAGAATACTCAATCACTAAATAACAAGGCATAACTTTACGTTGGGGAGGCCCACCTTCAAACATACGATCATGACAGGTGGGTGAGGGACCACATGGCTGGCTCAGATGGCGAAGAAACGACACATCGAGCTAGTTGGTGGCTGCGAGGGGCTATTGGCTGCTTGCTGAGGACCATCGCAGAGAAAATTTTCTCCTAGGAATATCACCCACAAAATGGTGCGTAACAGGGCGGAATCTGCCTGCTTAAGGGATGTATAAGCTGACTTATAATGCTCACTGCCATACAACGATGTTAGTTTGGCCCGCGTCAAATGCTTGTGGACTTTTGAAGAATTTTCAGGTTGGTGACTGTCCATTCTTTTTTGTTGCTGCAACAGAATATCTTCCACGGGTTGTGACTGTGATGTGGAATCTGCAGTTTGTGGGGGCAAAGAATGGTATTCCCCTGTTGGCATGACATGTGGACTCTTAATTCTAGAATTTGATTCCAGAATCTTGGAGATTTCATTAAAAGGGATTTCCAATATTTCTTCCTTGACATGCTCAATGTTATCTTCAACACTTAGGTCAACTGCAATTTTTGAACCTTCAAAATTATCATCGGATGATTCTGCATTTGAATCCTTGTTAGAGTCACTTTCCTTCTCTATGACAAGTCCTTTTTCCTGGTTAGAGCATTCTTTATTGTTAGTCTCTTTCAAGTCAATGTCCTCTTCCATAGTAGGTGTTGAATTTGGTGTTTTGAAAGCCTTTAATGATTCTGCAAATGATTTTTTTCTTTGTGTATTTGTTGTAATGCTTCTCCAATTTCATTTAACAGTTCAGATTTATGATAGTCACTTAATTCCATGATTTTTAGGGCCTAAGCTTTATTGGTAGAATGTGCAAACAAATAAAATCCAAGGGATTGAATGGCTCTGATACCACTGTAGCGACAAAATTAAGAGTTGTTTGTGCTTTAAATGTAAATACACAATGCATTGTAAGCAATATTTTTATTAATAAGATGAAATGTACAAGAGTATTGAAATGTTACAATGAGGGCCCGCTTATATACCTAGGCAGGTGCCCTTTCATGATTGGGCATGTCTTTTTAGACATGCCTTTTTATTTAACTAATGACTATTAAATAATTATTACTTTTGCTTTTTTTTTTTTTGTAAGCTGGGGCGGGACTCTCCGATTTACATGTCCATTATGTACCCCTCTACGGGGGAAGGGTAGCCCAAGATTTGAACCCAAGACTTCCGATTCGGTGAGACTTCATTTCCACGGCCCTTGCCGCTTGAGCTACCCCATGTGGACAATTATTACTTTTGCTTTTTATTTAACTAATGACTATTAAATAATTATTACTTTGATTATTTTTTTTTTTTTGAAATGGTCGGTTGCTATATATTATATTCTGAAAAAAAAGGGATTTCGAATCCACTGGTACATAGATTGTGCAGACTGAAAGAGACCAAAGGGTTTACAAAAAATGGCTACCCCTTTGTTTCTTAGTTTGCTTTGATTGCTACTTCTAAAAGCAAAACTGCTATAGATTCTTATAAAGGAGGACAACAAAAAGATGCATTTGAAATACATTCAGTCAATCATGATGTGTTGGATGTGGCGTGCGGTTGATTCCTCCGAATTCTCATCTTTGGCTTCTTGTTTGACGCTGGAGGAGCTTGTGGCTACTCCTTTGGTGATCTTTTCCATCATGTATTGCAGAATGGAGATTGACTCTTCTACGTGGGCGCAACGGTTTGTGAGTTGCCTGAATTGCTCTTCGAGGGAGGCCGCCTTATGCATAAAGAGCTGGATTTCAGCTTTGTATTTTTCAGTGTTGATACGATCTTGCTCGAAGAGCCTCCTGCTTTGTTCATCAAGACGCCTATCGTGCTCTTCTAATCTAACATCCAATAGGCTTTGCTTTCTGTCTAACATAGACTGCTGAGTCCTAATTTCTTCAAGCTCTGCTTGCAGATCAGCACAGTGGAAACAATCCTCGCTGCGCGCCATTGGGGAGTGAAATTTGCAGATGGGAAAGTGGGTGGAGACAGAGTCCAAATAGGCGGGAGAGCTCAGAGCGATTATGACGTGCTGACTGTTTCTGAGAGTGCTGACAGAATAAAAATAAATTCCCGCTAACAGAGTACCGGAAATAGGTAAGAGGTTAGGAGGGGTCTTCAATAACGCAGCTGCAGCAGAAGGGGACAAAGGCTGGAGAGAGACCTGAATTCGAGAGGAAAGAAAAGCGACAGGGGAGAAAGGAGAGCCTGAGATGAAGAAGAGGAGAGGGGAGGGAGCTGGATAGAGCTCGCAGAGACCGGGAATGGTGAGAACAGAGCAAGCCGGATGAAGTCTAAGACTGGAGAACACGGAATGGGATGGTTCCAGAACTGCAGGACCATATGTCCTACTGATACAAATTTGTGTTGGCCTGTGGATCACCACGACAAGAGTTAGAGAAAAAGTAAGCAAAATTATAGGAAACAATACCAGAGATTCGGCTCTTCTAAGAGGCAGAGGGTCTCTCCTTCTGAGATGCTGGCTAAGAGAGTCTGCTTCAACTAGAGGATGCTCGCATTGGTGGACGCTTTGTTTGCTGATGCTCTTATTTATAGCATGGCTTGTACAGAAGATAGGATGCCTATTTAATATCGAGATCACGTGAATATTGAGACTCTGCCCCAAATCCTTCATGCGATCTCCTTTTGCTGTGATTTCAAGCATTGTGCCGACACTGAGATGAATAGATTTTTCTTGATGGCAGCCGATTGCCTCAAACGAGGCTCGGATATGACTGGAAGGGCGAAGTTTTCCGTCTGCAGTTTGTCCTGTTGCTGAGTAGACCATGCCCTTCGCACACTTAAGGATCATGCGAATCTGGGCTGTACCTGAAGTTTTATGAGTCATGGCAGAGGATGAAAGCCTTCTCTGTTGTTGAGCCGTAACACGCCCTCCTGCTTTCCTACTGCATTGTTCGCACATTTATCTGCTTCCATGTTCAGCGTGCAAAGGATATGATAGAATCTGATATGGTCAAAGTGAGTAAGGAGGAGTTTGCTGCGCTCGATGAGGCGCTGAAGATTGCTATTGGGAGAGCGATGATTATAGTTCATAAGGCGGATAATAATTGTGGAGTCTCCAAAGACTAATACCTTTCTAATACCCAAATTTTTTATTTGAATTAGGCCTTGGTAGAGGGCTAATGCCTCTGAAATATTGTTTGTTTTCCTTCCCAAACTCCATTCATAACTGCAGATTTTTTCCCCAAGCTCATTTGATATAAATCCTCCTGCTCCTGCTTGTCCAGGATTGGACTTTGAAGCCCCATCAAAGTGAAGAGTTGGACAGTTGCTGCTCTGCATCCATACCTTGTATTCCTTTGCTGAAAGTCTGATCTCCCATTCCCTAGCTTGGATTTGCTTCTGTTTATCAATTCTCTGAGTGTCTTGGTGATGACCTGGTCGATCTAGAATATGCCTGATAACTGATCTTTCTTCCACTGAGTAGTCTGCTGCTTGTATCTTCCCTTTATACTTTGCTGCTATTGTCTCTTGTGCCAATGTGTGGGCTTTATTGCATGTCATCCTAACATCGCTCTCCTTGTTTTGGAAGATCTTTTTGTTTCTGGCGAGCCAGATTTTCCAGAGAAGGTTGTGGGGGATGATAGCCCATATTCTTTTAACAATTTCGCTCCTCTTCTCTTTCCATGGACAACTTTTTCTCCATTCAAGAATTACTTCTGAGATGCTCTGCTGGGGTTGCCAATATAGATTGCCCATGGAGGACAATTTGATCCAGCATTTCTTAGCAAAGGGGCAGTCCAGAAACAAGTGTTGAATTGTTTCCTCTGCTAAGCAGCAGTTGGGACATCTTGAAGGACCTATAATCCCTCTCTTTCTAAGGTTTTCTGAAGTGAGGACTTTGCCCTTTAGCAGCAGCCAGGTGAAGAATTTGATTTTGGGGATGGCCTCCGATTTCCAAATTAACCGCCAGGGGTTCCATATGGGAATCTGATAAGTGTTGTTACAAATGTGTTGATATCCAGATTTGACGGTATAGCTAGAACCCGAAGGGTCCCATCGAAATCCGTCTTCTGCTCCTTTTTTGATGGGGGCTCTGTTCTGAAGATTTATTTGGAGGACTTTGAGACTTGCTTCTAAAGCTGGTGGAGTGACTGGAAATTCCCAGTCAATCCAGGCTCCAGTATCGACGTCCCATTTCGATATCTGGTCTAGTCTCTGTATTCCTTTACAATTGAGGTGTTGGATGAAGGGAATGGCTTCTTCAATTGTATTTAGAGGTGGGAGACCCATTATCCTATCTGTAGCATAGTCGATGCTATCCCCTCCTCCCGGTATCTTGGAAGTATTTTGAATGAGAAGGGGAATTGCTTTCTTGCAGAGCTGCCAAATTTTGGTGGCATCTCTATTGGGAATGTCTGATTCAAGAAGTCTTTGCCTTTTGCCATTGAGATATTTGCTTTCTATAACCTGTTTCCACCAGGCCTTTGGCTCATTGATTAACCTCCAAGCTATTTTGATTCCAAAAGCCAAATTCAGGATTTTAGGGGCTCTAATTCCCAGACCACCTCTGTCCTGAGATTGTATTACACTTTTCCAGCTTACCAAATTAAATCTATTTTTTTCCTTTTTCCCTCCTTGCCATAAGAAGTTTCGGAGGGCGATTTCCAGCTTATGATGAAATGTAGCAGGTGCTTGATAAATAGTAAATCGAAATAATGGTAAGGACGATATACCTGATTTGAGAAGAATTACTCTGCCTGCTGGATTGAGCCATTGGGTTCCCCATTGTTGGATCTTCCGCTTGACTTTGTCTATTATTTCATTCCACGTAGCAGCCATTAATGGGCCCAGGTTGACCGGCATCCCAAGATAGGTGAAGTGGTCCCAGCTTGCTTTGTGAGCAACTCCAAAAATGTTGGCTATGCTGTGAGCTGTTTGGTTGGAAATGTTCCAGCCATAGATGCAACTTTTGTGGAAGTTGATCTCCCCCCCTGAGTACTCCATAAATTGATCAAGGAGGGTCTTGAAACGCCTTGCAATGGTAGTGGATGCTCCTCCAATCAAGAGAGTGTCATCAGCAAATTGGGAATGATTGATGTTCTTGACTCCATTCCCAAATTTGATGCCTGATATGAGACCAACTCTTCTGTGGTGGTCTAGAGCTCTGCTGAAGGATTCAGCCATAAGAATGAAGAGATAAGGAGAGAGAGGGCATCCTTGTCTTAACCCTCGAGAGGATTGGAAAGCATCACAAGGGCGCCCATTAATCAGAGGAGAAATCCAAGGGCCTGAGATGCAAGCAGCGATGGAACTGATAAAGGCAGAGTTGAATCCCATTTTTCTCAGGAAAGCGAACAAGAAGGAGTGTCTTACCCGGTCGAAAGCGTTGGCTAAGTCGAGCTTGAGAACAAAACCTTTCTCTTGCCTTGATATGCTGGAGTGAATGGCTTCTTGGACCAAGGTAATTGAGTCGTGGATTTGCCTATTGGAAAGAAAGCCTCCTTGGTTTTCAGAGATAAGAGATGGAAGAAGGGGTTGAAGTCTGGAGGCTATGATTTTCGTGAAAATCTTATATGAGGAGTTACACAAAGAAATTGGTCGAAACCTGGAGAAGGATGTGGGTCTATTTTCTTTGGGAATAAGGGCAAGAAAGGTTGAATTTGTGAAGCCCCCCATTTTCCCTTTCCTTTGAATTCCTTGCAACATCTTTGTAAGATCTTTTTTGATCAAGTGCCAGTGATCCCTGTAAAAATTGATTGGAAAGCCATCTGGGCCTGGAGACTTGTCCGGTTGTAAGGTCCAAATGGCTTTTCTGATTTCCTCCTCCGTTATTTCTTGATTTAGACTGTCATTCGCCTCTTGAGAAATGCTTTTTGGAAGGTGCTGTAGCAGCGCTGCGTAGTCAGTTTCTTCTTGATTTTCCATAAGGAGGCTTTTGAAGTGGAGGGAGGCAGGCTTTTTAATGGATTCTTGGTCATTGTGCTGGTTGCCTTGAATGTCTGTAATTGCATTAACATTGTTTCTTACCTTCCTGACTGTGGCTTGTTTATGAAAGTAAGCCGTGTTTTTGTCCCCTTCTTTCAGCCATAGCTGTCTTGATTTAATTCTCCATTTGATTTCTTCCTCTCTCTTAATGCGCATTAGCTGCCCTTGAGCTTCCCATTCTTTATTTTTTAGCAGGTGAGTGAACCCTTGATGTTCAATTTGATTTTGAATCTCCTCCAAGTCTTGCTGAATTTTTATTTTTTTCTTTTCAGGTTCTTGATAGCTAACTTTAGCCCAGTCTTTGAGTGCTTTCCTTGTGCTTCTGATTTTTGATTCCCAAATATGGCTAGGAGAGCCTTCTACATGATATTTCCAGGTTGCTTCTATGATAGCTTCCGCCTCAGGATTGTTTTGCCAGAGGGGATTGTACCTGAACGGAATCGGCCCCAGCTGAGAATGAGAGTCCAGCGAAAGAAGAATGGGAAAGTGGTCCGAGGCAGTAGTATTGAGGACTTTTGTGTGGCCCGCAGCAAAGGAGGACAGCAAGGAAATGTTGACCAAAATTCTGTCCAGACGTTCCATGATATTGCCTGGCCCCAGTCTTCGATTATTCCAAGTATATTTTCGATTTTTTGGGATAATGTCCATCAACTCGTGATCAGACATGATTTCTTCCAGCTTGCTTCTAAAGGGATCGTAGGAGAAATTGCCCCCTCTTTTCTCATTCGCGTGAAGGACTAAGTTAAAGTCTCCAGCAAGAATGATGTTTGGATTCTGTTCATTATCTATGTCTTCTTTCAATTCCTTCCAACATTGTTCCTTTTCGCGAAACTGATTGGGGATGTAAGCATTGTAAATGATGAGATCACAGCTCTCATCTTTGTGACTTAGATTAACCTTTAGCCAATTTTGATTGAGAAAGGACGATTTGCACTCCCAACGTTGATGGTTCAACATGATTGTGATTCCTCCAGATGCTCCTCTGGAGTTGCTGCTGGTCCCTGAGAAGTTTTTTTGAGCATCTATAATTTTCTGCATTTCACTTTGACTTTGTTTGGTTTCTTGAATCAGAATTATTTCAGGACTTTCTGTTTGATGGAGATCTCGTAAGGCAGCTGATTTGGAGGGGTGCCCCATGCCCCTACTATTCCAGGATAGGAGCTTCATCATGGGGCATTTGTGCGAGGAGGTGCTCGCCTCTCATGGTCTTTCCCTGCTGTTTCTTTTTCTTGGGATCCTATTATAAAGGAGTCCATTGGAGTTTGAATCCCAAGAGCAATATCTTTTTGCGTGCTTTCTTCTCGATGCTGTTTAGCTGTCTTTCGTCCTGGTCCAAGTTTCTTATGGAGATCACTTGAGGCACCCAAATCTTTGGAGGAGCTTCTAGTGGTTCTGGGAGGGGGGGGGGTCAGAGGAGGGCTGAGAGGGGATCGAGGAATTCAAAGGAGGATCAGGCACTTCAAGGGAAGGCTGATCAGATTGAGGATCTTCAGAGGATAGAATAAGAAAGGGGTTGGAGGATGAAGGAAAGGAGGGTTCTTGGGATGGGCCAGAGGTTTTGAGAGGGGGGGAGTTGGGGCGAAGGGAGGAGGAGCCCGGATGTTCAAAGGATGGTTCAGATTTGGACGGGGGGGGCTGCTTTTTTCTTTTTCACAGTTTCCCATTGTCCTCCTTGGTCTTCTGTCTCCAGATTGGTTACCTTATTGCATCTATTAGCGAAATGACCGTATTCATGACATACCTTGCATTTAAAGGGTATTTGCTCGTAGTCTAGCTGCTGAATGTAACTCCAGTCGTCCACCTTCAACTTGATGGCTTCCGGCAGTCCTCTCCCGAGGTCCACTTCTACGCAGATCCTTGCACAGGCTTGCATGTTGTCTTTGGGCTCACTTCTGTCAATGTATTTTCCTACTGCATTCCCGATTGCTTTGACCGATTCATCTCCCCAGCAATGCAAGGGCAGATGGGGAAGACGGACCCAAACCGGGACCGCATTAGGCATGTCTAGCTCAGGGTCGAAATCAGGAGTCCATTTGTTAAGATATAACCCTCGAGAGTCCATAAAATAGGGCCCATTCCTGAATATCAAGTCCTTGTCTTCTTTGGTTTCGAAGTGAAAGGTATAGTAACCCTTGCCACAGAAACGAATTGAAATTTTTCCTTGTATTTTATCAGACCAGTTTCTTTCCACCCAACGCTGGACTGTTTTTGGTGAAGGCCATAAGCCTGTAAATTGTCCTATTAGACCTTTTTCTGCTAGAGATAGAGCTGCCATTCGAGGAAGAGATGGAGGCAGGTGTACTTCTTGAAGGATATCCAGCTTCTTAACAAATTTTGAAGTTGATGGTTTCAGTCGGGCAGGGGGAAGAGACTTTACCAAATCAGAGAAAGCTTTCTCCACATCCCCAAGAGCAGGATCATGATGGGCCATGGCTGAAGCCAAGGCCCAGAGAGCAGGCCTCGCGGCCCAGGCCGAGGCGGCGGCGCAGCAACAGCACGTAGATGGCTAGGTCTTTCGCTCCGCTCCAGCTCCAGCTCCGCGCGATCGTCTCATAAAAAAATTGTCCTTTGATTATTTATTATTACATTTATTTTATATGAATTATACTCGTAACATTTGTGTATGGGACCACATATGGTGTTTACTGCCTTTATTCTAGATTTAACATTCTGGTTAATTATTAATTACTTCGTGTCAGATTCTCTGGTGCTGGCAAGTATTGGGGATGAGTTGAGTAGTTGGGATACCGTGCTATCCAATTAAGCGGGGTGGGTACATGGCAAGGCCTTGTAAAAATCCCTAATAAAATGCTATAGAGCTAAAATTTCATAAATTAAATTTTGGCACTGCTATGATTGTAGATTCGTTTATGTACTATAAGTAATGAAGCAAATTTAACCACAGTTTGGAGCTTTTTGTCGGAAATATTGAGAGGGGGGATGAATCAGTATTTCTTTTCAATTATTCTTTTTATCACTAAAAACATTTATATATGGAACACAGAAATAGATAGCTGGAATAAATGCTTTTATAAATATAATCTGTGCAATGAAATAGATACAATATATAAATGGTTGCAATCAATTGCCAAGCACCAACTTGGACTTTTGTGAGGCTTCAACCTCCAGAGCACCAAATTTGTTTTCCCAAGGCAATAGTCCTGGACTTAGGAGCACCAACTCCCAAGGACTCCAATCCTTTCAGTTCTGAGGCTCCAACCCCGCAGGCTCCAACCCTTTATTATAAAATGTTATAAACTGTTTTGCTGTAGTTCTCTGCTCCCAAGCCTGTTGATCTTATGCTTCACTCCTATTCTCCTGCTTCTCCTGCCTCTGCCTAAACTTTGGCTTCCTCTCACTCTGATTATTCACACACACACCCCTTTCCTTGTTTTTCCTGTTTTATGTGTTCCTGCTGCGTCTAACTATTGGTTTCTGCTTTTCGCTGGCTGTTCGGCCTGCTCAACGCTCGCTTCAACTTCCTTTGCGCTGGCTTGTCCTCTTCGGCTTCCCAATTCTTCAGGTCGCTTTGGCTTCCTCTGCACTGGCTTGTCCTTCGGCTTCCTAGCTTTTTGGCTTCCTCCGTCTCTTCGTGTTCACCAACACTCCAGAGACACGTTGATTTAACAATGAGGACTGAAATACACAGAGGAAAACTGTTACATATTAAAAACTGTAACAGAGGTCCTTTTTCAATAAGAATATGCGTACACAGGACTTTATTGTTTATAGAGAGATTTCATTGGAGAGACAGTACCAACAAGGAGGCCTCACCTGCCAGTCACCATCGCAATCAACATTGTTCAGGCCTATTGAACTATCAGAACCGTTATAATAAGCTTCTGGCCTAAAAAACCCCAGGCAATACAAATATCGGAATACACAAGAATATATGGAAAAACGGACCGAGACGCTTAAGGGTGGACTTCAAAATCATTACACCCACATTTATAACTGCATCGGGTATGCTCCTCCATAACGTTATCGCAATCGGCAACCATGGCTTCCGGAGGTCCTTTATAAGTTGAGCCCATGACATCGCCGATGGCCGATGGCCGATTCTCCTGTGAATGCGATATGATATTAAGTCAAACTGTAATGTTGCATTGGGTCCACAACATATATCGCAATCGATGCTTTCAAGGGTGACACCCCTTTGTATATTGCGATATGCGAGTACTGATAGGCAGATGCGATATAACCATAGAGCCTTTCATAATGTTGCAGCGGGTCCGCATGCTTTATTGTGGCAAGACTTAGAGCCCGAATATATGAAATACACTAAAAAACCATGCTCCGACACACTTAGCGGACTTCACTTGTTTATACACCTGGACAGATATGTCTCGTTGGGTCCGCATAGATATATTGCTATCAGGGGTTTCGGGTAGTGGCTCATAGTAGAAGCTGCCGATTACAATATTGCCTATATATATATTTGCCGCATCCGATAGTGTATTACGATATATACACTATTTTCCACCTCCGATAGTGATATTGCATATATATATATGTTTTCGACCTCTGATAGTGTATATTGCATATATATATGTTTTCGACCTCTGATAGTGTATATTGCATATATATATGTTTTCGACCTCTGATAGTGTATATTGCATATATATATGTTTTCCACCTCCGATAGTGTATATTGCATATATATATATGTTTTCTGCCTCTGTCAACTCTTTCGCCTCCTTTAACTCTTCCGCATATATATATGTATTTCGCTCTGCTTTGGCTCTTTGGCATATATTGCTCCCAATAGTCCTGATATGCCTCCGATAGCTTTGTTTTGCTCCTTCGATAGCTTTGTTTGCTCCTCCGATAGCTCTGTTTGCTCCTCCGATAGCTCTGTTTTGCTCCTCCGATATGCTCTGCTTGCTCCTTCGATATGCTCTGCTTTTATATTCTGCAATACTTCTCGTGTAGCTCCGATAGCTCTGTTTTGCCTCCTCTGGCTCCTAGAATATTGCCATATTCAGATCAATGACAATCTATGTCAACAATCTTCCCCTTTGTTATTGATGACAATATTTTTTTTCTCTCCCCCTTTGACATCAATGGCAAAGGAATGCATACGGACTCCCCCTGTCGAATTGCTCCCCCTGTAGAACTGCTCTTCCTGTCCTGCAACATCTTTATGAATGAGCTTAAGTGATGCTAAAGAGATAACCCCCATCTTTTGACAAAGATGTTCAAATGCTTCTTGAGGAAGAGGTTTTGTGAAAATATCAGCTATCTGCTCCTTCTTAGTATTGATATATTCCAAGATGATGTTTTGTTCAGCTACTTGTTCATGAAGGAAATGATACTTGATTGGTATATGTTTGGTCTTGGAGTGCATCACTGGATTTTCACTGACACTGATAGCACTTGTGTTATCAAAATAGATGGTAATTGGTTGATCTATACCTATGTTGACATCTTTTAGAGCTTCCTTCATCCATAGTATTTGAGTACAACAGTCTGCTGCAACTATATACTCAACTTTGGCTGTGGATAATTATATGGATGTCTGTTTTTTGCTGAGCCAAGATACTAAACAGTCTCCCAGGAAGAATGCATTTCCACTAGTACTTTTTTGATCATCGACACTTTCGGCCCAATCAGCATCGGTGTATGCAATTACAGTGAGAGTTGAGCTCTTAAGGTACCAAAGACCGAAATCAGGAGTTCCTTTCAAGTATCTGAGAATTCTTTTTACACCTAACAAATGGGATTGTTTAGGCGCTGGTTGAAATCTTCCCATCATTCCTACTGCTTGCATTATATCGGGTCTCGTAGTAGTTAAGTACAGAAGGGCTCCAGTTATTGACTTGTAATGAGTTGCATCTACCAGAGGGGAGTCATAATTTTTGCTCAATTTGCAATTTGTGGTCATAGGTGTGCTCATGGGTGCATAGTCTTTCATTCCATATCTTTTAAGCATGTCTTTAAGATATTTGGCTTGAGATATAAACAGTCCTGCTCTGGTTTGAGATACTTGTAGTCCAAGGAAGTGAGATAACTCTCCTATCATCGACATCTTAAACTCTTTTGACATGTTTTGAGAAAATTCATGGCTCATCTCATCATTATTGCTAGCAAAAATTAGATCATCAACATAAACAAGTGTGACTAGTAACTTACCCTCATCCGTCATTATGTAGAGATTGCTTCCTGCCACTCCCTTCTTGAAACCTTGTTGTAGATAGTGATCCAATCTTGCATGCCGAGCTCTAAGAGCTTGTTTCAACCCATATAAAGCCTTTTTCAACTTACAGACTAAGTCTTTTCCTTCTGTTAGATCAAATCCTTTTGGTTGCTCCATGTAGTCTTCTTCCTTGAGTTCCCCATTCAGAAATGCTGATTTTACGTCCATTTGATAGATTTTGAATCCTTTTGAGCAAGCAAATGCCAAGAACATCTTGATAGCTTCCACGCGAGTTATTGGTGCAAATGTTTCTTCAAAGTCAATTCCTTCAATTTGTGAATAGCCTTTACAAACAAGCCTTGCCTTGTTTCTAATGTTTTGTCCATCTTCATTCATTTTGTTTTTGAATACCCACTTGGTTCCTATTATGTTTTTGTCCTTTGGATGAGGTACCAGCTCCCATGTCTCATTCTTCTCAATTTGGGACATTTCTTCTTCCATGGCTTTTACCCAATGAGGATCCTTACTTGAGTATATGTTTCTGGTTCTATCATGGATAGAAGAGCAAAATCGTTTTTCTTGGGTGTACTTATCATCCTTCTTCGGGTTTGCTTCCCTTCATCTCTATTGCCAATAATCTGCTCTTCTCGATGATATTTTTGGAGAAACTTCATCTTTGAAGGGGTTTGAGGTGGTTCTTTTTCCTTGGCTGCTTCTTGATCTATTTCTTCTTTTTCAGGTTCTTCTTCAATGAGAGGATCAACTTCGTGTTCTTCAATTTCTTTTTTTGGAAGGTCTTCATCAATCTTTACATCAATGCTTTCCACTATTTTCCTTAGTCGATTATTGTAGCACTTGTAGGCTTTGTTCCGTGTAGAGTATCCAAGGAAGATCCCTTCATCAACTTGAGAATTAAACTTTCCTGGTGAGCCATCATTGATTTTTATGAATCACTTGCTTCCAAAGATCTTGAAGTACTTTATTGAAGCAGGTCTTCCTTTCCATAGTTCATAAGGAGTTTTTTCATAATTTGGTCTTAATTGAGTTCGATTCAAGGTATAGACAGTCGTCCCGACTGCTTCTGTCCAAAATTTTGGTTGCAAATCTGTTGCTAATAACATTGTTCTTGCCATTTCTTGAACCGTTCGGTTTCTTCTTTCAACTACCCCATTTTGCTGGGGTGTTCTGGCAGCAGAGAATTCTCTTTTAATTCCATGTATTTTACAGAACTCATTAAATTCTTTTGATGTGAATTCTCCCTCTCTATCTGTTCTGAGGCACTTAATCTTTGAGTCCTTTTCATTTTCGACAAGGGCTTTAAGATTCTTAAAACACTCAAATGCTTCAAATTTATATTTTATAAAATATATCCACATCATTCTATTATAGTCATCAACAAATAAAATAAAGTACCTTTCTCCTTGGAGTGCTGGATTTCTAGTTGGTCCACATAAATCAGCATGGATGATCTCCAAAGGCTTTGATGTAGAGAACTCCTTGGTATTGTGGCTGGTTTTGGTTTGCTTTCCATGTTGACATGGACCACATATTCCTTGATTTGGTTTGAATAACTTTGGGATGTCTCGTACAACTTTAATCTTGCTGATATTGTTCAAGTTCTTGAAGCTTGTATGTCCAAGTCGACTGTGCCACAACCAACTTTCATCTGTTTGACTGAAGTAGCATTTTTCTTCTTGATTCTTGTTCAGAATGTAAATGTTGTCTGGTATTCTAACCCCTTTCGCCACAAGTTCCCCTGAGGAAGAGTTCCTTATTTCACAGTCTATGGTGCTAAAGACAACATTATGTCCTTCATCATAGATTTTGCTAACACTCAGGAGGTTGTGTTTGAGCCCGTTTACTAGCAGAGCATTTTGAGCTTTTCCTTTTCCATTGATAAGAGTAATAGTCCCTTTTCCAACAATTCTGGCAGATCCACTTCCAAAGGATACATTTCCTTCCTTTTTGCCCAATGAGACAAACTTCCTTTTGTCCCCTGTCATGTGTCTGGAGCACCCACTATCCACAAACCAATGATTTTCATTATTTTGAGCATATAGAGCCAGGCCACATTTATCTGCGTTGGGATTCTCACTTCTTGCTTTTCCTCTTTTGAGTGGGCAATTTTGTTCATAGTGTCCATTATTGTAGCATAATGAGCAAATCAAATCAAATTTGGTCAAGGGATCAAATGAATTGTAGGTCTTGATTTGTCCCTTCCTTTTGGGGCCATATGGTTTGTTTATTTGATCCTTTAGTTTTGGTGTTTCATTCTTGCGAGCCATGCAATGTCTGGCTTGATGACCAAAATTTTTACAACAGAAACAATGTCCAAGAAAGATAGTATCGTCCCTGTTGTAACAACCATGATTTGAATCAACATTCTTCCTTGGAATTAATCCGGCTTCATTCTTTGGATGGGCTTTTGATGGAATACTGGTTTGTATCTGTTGTAATATCCATGATTCGAATCCACATTCTTCTTTGGAGTGATTCTCTCTTCATTCTTTGGATCTGGGATGCACCTTTGATGAAATACTCTTTCTTTTTTTGGGTTGCTGGAAAGTGCATCGGCATAGCTTCTCGCACTATTTTTAGTGCTTGATGATTCTTCTTTAAAATCTATGCCAGATTTGTCATGTTGAGGTTTTTGACTTTTTAGGATAGTCTCAAGTATTTGAGAGCTTTTTCAACCCTTTTTAAGTTGCTCCAATTCCTTCCTCAAAGATACTATTTCGGCTTCACGTTCTTCGCAAGTTTCTTCTTTTTCTTTTAGCTTTGTTTCCAAGAGATCTTCCCTTTTTTTGTTTCCTCGTTTTCCACCTTGAGAGAAATGTTTTTATTCTGTAATTCGTCATTTTCTTCAATGGCACTTATTAACAGTTCATCTACATTTCCTTCTATGCCTGAGTCATTATCATTTGTGAATGCCATGAATAATGTTTCTTGGCTTTCAGCATGGTCACTTTCTTCATCTGATTTCTTTTTGAAGACTACAAATTCATCTTCATCAGACTGATCTTGCTTAGAGAAGAGGTTCTTCTTATTGATCCCTTTATTTATTTATTTATTTTTTTAATTTTTAATTTTTATTTTTTTTTCCACTGGAAAAATCGTAATCTCTCATTATATTTGAAAAATTACATGTAGTAGATGCCTTTCAACATATGCTTTGTTGGCCCTTGGCCATCTCTGTGAGCCATAATAAAAAATGGTGCTCAGTTTTGTTAAAAAAGATGCATATGTCATTCTTCACCACGCACGGTGTTCAGTTTTTTGTCTGATAAATTATAGACATAGTTGCCATCTACGATATTAACATTCGCCACGCAGGGTGATGTCCTTTCTGCAAAGTATGGAAATATACAAAATAACATATTGACTAAATATATACATATAGTTTGTGCATGATCACCAAAAAGCAAAAACTCAAAAATTAGGGACTCTCTGCCTTGTGATAAGTCTGATCATTATATGGCCTGTGATAGTAGCGGTACTCATTTGTACCCCTTTGTTCCTGTATCATCCACTCTCCTCGGGGAAGTATCGTGGCCTCCTTGGAAAGCCCGTTAGTACTGCAGTTATGTTCCGTGTAAATGTGTTGACAAGAAATAGAATTAAACTGAGCTTTGAACAAGTTCACTTCATGCAGAATATTACTAAGAGTGTGTGCATGACAAACAGTTTTATTATTGAACCAGTTTATAATGATTTTTGAGTCTCCATATATGTTAAGATCCATGCAATCATGACCAAGTGAGAAATGCAGCAAACGGCGATGTGTGATAAGTTCTGTGAAATTATTTGTCCCATATCCAAGCCCCATCTTAACCTTAAAGTAGTGCTGATCAGTAAGGTATAGAATGAAACCACCTCCACATCCTTGGTTCTGTGCAGCACTGTCAAAGAATGCCCAGGGAGTATTTTTATCTATGGGAGCAGGGACATGCAGTCTCCTAGGCCGAGGTCTGGTGGGCTCGGGCAGATCGTGGAAGGCAGATATAATATGGGCTGAGATATGCATCCATCTAGCTGCTTTATCATCAAATATAATTCGGTTCCGAGCCAGCTAGATATGCCAGCGTATAAGTAGAGGAAGGCATAACTGTTTTGTACCTCGATGCAAATCGCACCAATTATCCCAGGCTCGACAAATATTTTCACCCTCCCATTTACCAGATAGTTGAATCGAGGAGGAGACAATCTGCCAGAGATTGTTCAGAGTTTCACAATGAAGAAATAAGTGTTCTGTCGATTCAAAAGATTCTTTGCATAAGACACACCAGTGAGGGCCTTGGAATGAACGATGTGATAGTGATTCCCCTGTGGGGACCTTGTTTCTGAGAACACACCAAAAGAAAAGTCTTGTTCTCGAGGGAGAACCAAGCTTCCAGATGCTCTTCCACCACTCAGGGGTCTGTTCGGGTTGTTTGTGCGATATGAGACTAAGATAGCTAGCCTTTGGGGTATAAATTCCGTTCTCTGCTAGGCACCAAACAAGTTCATCAGGTCCCTTCTTAATC
>APFE030725693.1:0-20529 GCA_000404065.3 Pinus taeda
ACCTCCAATAGGGGGAAACTTCGAGCCAGGTGGGCTGAGTGATCACATGCAGCCATACCTCCAGGTAGGAGGTGGGGTGATATAGATTGATAGTCCCAAGGAGGAGGGGCAGGATCCTTGAGGTACCCAACCTCTTGGATGAGACCTTGCTACGGGAGCCCCGATGTGGAGTAGCAGGAACTAACTGATTGGGTAGAGATAGATGCGGATGGAGCGGCAGAGAGAGCGACAGTGCGGGGAATCCCAGGACAGCGCATAGCTAGCAGCCTGCAGCAATGCGAGACGCACAAGTGTTTTGCATAGTGCTAGGTGGCACAGAGGTGTGCAATGGTGCAAGATGCATGAAGATGTTGCAGTAGCGCAGATGTCAGAGAGGGAGCACTTGTTAGCAGCAAGTAGAGCTTCAGCATCAGACTATGTTTCTAGCCCAACAGGGAGGTCAATTGGGAGGTGCAGTGCAGATGCAATGCCGGGAGATAGAACCAGCAGCAGCACGGATGCAGTCAGAGATCAAGGTGGCAGAGGCTAGAACAGTTAGATATTGAAGAGCACAAAGATGTAGAGTTTTCAGTCGACAGAGGCAATAACATTCAGAGACTTTGATGATAGAGCAAGTGGACCGGCCAGATGTATTGCATGCAGAACATTCTAGAGTTACAGGATCGGGTTTGAGAGGAAGCCTTTCTTGTTGAGAGGGAGTGTGAAAAGTGTGCAACAAGAAATGCTTGTTGAGATTGCAACAAATGATGGAGCTTAGTGAAAAGAGTCGCCTTCACTAAGTGGGCCCGCAGGCTATTTTTGGCACAAGTCTATTTTTAGACGATGTCTATTTTTAGACATATGGATCATGTCTATGGATTGCAGGTTGCTGTTTATGGATGATTGACCAAATTGGAAAAATAGATGGACTTCTATTTTTGATCAAAGCGGAGTGACTGCTCAGTCTAAATATAGAACAGTCAAATATTATTAGCTCATAATAATATTTAGACTATAAACTTTGTCTTATTCTCTTGGAGCACTTCAGGATGAGCTACGGATGTGGTACATGCAGATCCCAGAAGGAAATACGTGGTTACCTATGGGATGACTAATATTTGCATGCAGGACTTCAGTTAGAACTCAAGTGAGTTGAGTTTAGTGGACTGGAGGTGCAGTTGATGGAGTTGTGTTCAGTTTAGCTTTGTTAAACTGGTTGTATTTAGTCTAACTGGCAAATAGACCAGAGATGAGTTGGGTGAATTAGTTATTAATTAATTCACAAGTTATTAACTCATAATACAACTAATGAATACATCAGTTAACTCAGTTGCATGTCTGTGCATGTTCAGTTCAGCAGGGACAGGTGTTAGAGAATCAGATTGCTATCAGTTGTGACTATAGTTGTGCACCAGATCTTGCACAAATCAGGGGATTGAGTATGCCAATGAGTTTGCCCACATTGTATCTTGTTCTCACGTAATTTAGCCAAGGAAAGACGTGGCTGCCTTGGAATTATCACTGGTTCTTGTGCAGGTATTGAGCAGCAGAGGCAGGCAAGCAGCGGAAGAGATTTGAGCCAGTGATTGATTCAGATCTGAGCTGTAATGTGTGTAACAGGTGGACCTGGTACTGGATTGCTTGTGATAAGCATTGTACTTTGTAATGTTACATGACTCAATCATTAATATACAAATAGTTAGGGTTTTTAGCGAGATGCTTTTCCCGGGATACATACTGTGTTAATGTGTGAATGCTCTTGATGTTTTATTGTTATTGATGCTGCTATATTGATGATCAACGTAGAGGAGCTTATGTATTGTTTATGTTTTCCGCAATAGTACATGATTAGGATAATCTCCATTGAATATGTGTTAAATTATTCAAAATTTCTACACTCTTTAGGTGAACAGAAACCGTGTAGGTCTGGGAAGTCCAAGAAAAAATAAAAAAGAAAGAAATCAACCCAGAAGATCTGAAAGATCATAAATTTACCAAACAACAAAGATTGGAACGCAAAACCAAGGAAATGGAAGAGAACAGTAACACTCCTAAGTGGAGTTGCCAATTTGTTATGGCGGATAAATCCCTTACAAGAGTGATCTCCCTAGATCATAAAGAAAACTAGAAACAAACAAACAATTGAATGACTCTTTTCCTAATATTATTTTGTTCGAATTGTAAATACAAGAGTAGGAGGATAAGCGTCTTACCTATTTGCAAAATTCTTGATGAAGATCCCTGATCTGTCTCGATGAAGCTTCCCGATGTTAAAAAATAGCTAAAATCACAGACATTAAAGAGATCAAAGTCATATGTAATCATAACAATTCAAACAAGATTAATCTAATGATCAAGTAGATAGGAAATTGAGATTATCTTACTGGATATCAAAAGAATTATAAACCATTCATCATTTCGATAAGACAATACAATGGGAAAAATGATTCATTTGTATTAATTCAAGGATAAAAAAGAGCCTTACAACCTCTTCCTTGATGTCATGAGTTTCCTCCCAAATGTCTTTAAACCTCTCCTTAGCTGATAAGCCTTCCGATCTAAATCCAACAATGTAAGTGTATATTTTATGAACCTCCTAATCTCTCTATCCTTTAGTCAATTTATAGGCCAAGAGGAAGAAGTTTCAGATCCAAAAGAGAAGGATGAGATCCTCTAATTGGGGATTGGGGTTCCTTGATTAAAGGAAATTAGCTCCATGATTTGAGGGGTATGGCTTGAATAGATATGACCTAGAAGCTTTTAGTTGGTATATATTTGACCAACAATGCTTCTGGAATTCGTTTTTTATTTTAATTTTCTTTGATTTACCTACGTAATCTATCGTGGAAGACAGAGCGTAGTTTTGCACAATTATTAGGGATAGAAACTACAAATGTGCAAAAACATACTAGGGCAAGTGTGCAGGACATACTTAACAAGTCATAAAGCCATTTTACCCTAAATTCACATCTTCTTCAAGGGGTTTTTATTGTTTGAATTCTAAGGGAGTGTAATGGAACACGTTTATGGATGATGAGAGATCCATTTTAATGGTCAAGTGTCATAGTGACAAAATGACATGTAACATTGTGTGTTCACAAGATACATCAGTGAACCCACTAACTTCCAGTAAATGGTAGCGTCCACCTCTTCACATGAAGTGGTGATCACCTTCCTCCTTGAGACACAAATAGTTTCTCATTTCCTTGCCATACTTCCAACCCAAGGAAGTAATGCATGAGACCCATGTCCTTCATTTCAAATTCCCTTGAAAGGTCCTCCTTTCAAGATCTGATCAACTACTCATTAGTAGTCAAAATAAAACATCAACATATAAGACAATAAAAGCAATTTACCTTCTACCAGAATATGATAGAGGCTTGCATCCACTTCACTTTTTGCGAATCCAAAACTAGTGAGATAATTGTCAATCCTGGTGTACCAAGCATGAGGTGCTTGTTTGAGATTGTACAACACCTGTTTGAGTTTGCACACATGAGACTCTCGATCAAATGTCTCAAAAACTCCTTGTTGCTCGATGTACACTTCCTTATCAATAACCCCATTGAGAAATGTTGTCTTTACATCCATCTAGTGGATCTTCATCCCCATTTGTGCATCCAGAGCGATAAATTTTCTAATGGATGAATACCTTTCTACGGGATCAAAGGTCTCCTCATAGTCAATTCCCTCAACTTGAATGAATCCTTTGGACATAAATCTTTCCTTATAATTCTCTATGCTTTCATCTGTTGCATGCTTTACCTTGAAGATCCATCTCGATTCCATAACTGATTTATATGTCGGTCTTGGTAATACTTCCAAACATTGTTCTTTACAATGGATTCATACTCTTCCACCATTGCATCAACCCATACAGTTTTATCTACTACTTCCTTGAAAGATGATGGCTTAGTCTCTATCAGCTCATTCATTAGAGATAGGTATCTAGTGTACCTCTCAAGTGACCTCCTTTTCCTACACAAATTTGAAGGCGCTCCCACATTCTCCCTCATATCATGCATAAGTCTATCAGCTTCCATGGTTCTTGTTTTTCCTTCCCTAGATGGCCATTCTTAAGTGGATGTCTCTACTCTCCACTCCTTAATTTTTGGTTTCTCCATAATTTCCTGAGGCTCCTCCTTTGGAGCTAAAAGCTCCTCTTCTAGTGGGATCTGAATATCTCTCTCAAGAGAACACCACATCACTCTCTCCTCAACAAACTTTACATCCCTTCACAAAACTGTCATTCTGAGGGAAGATAAGTACACACAGTAGTTGTGAGGAGTTTATGTATAACCTACAAATATCCCCAACTTTGTGTTGGATCAATCTTCTTCCTTGGTTCTTTGGAGATATGGCAGTAAACGAAGGCTCCAAAAATTTTGAAGTGCAAAACATCCAAATTTCTCCCTGAGAAATCCTCCTGTAGTGTAATCATAACAAGAATCTGATGAGGACTCCAGTTCTGTAAGTATATTGTTATGTTGCATGCCTCATCCAAAAAATGGAGGTAGGCCTTGGTCATGCAACATAGCTCTCGTTGCTCCCATAATGCTCTGGTTCTTCCCCTCATCTACCCAATTCTACTATGGGTTGTGAGGTGTTGCCATTTCTCTTCGAATGTCTTCTTTCACATAGAATATTTTAAATTCATTCAAAACATACTCACCTCCATTATCGCTCCTTAGAAGCTTCACCTTCTTGCATATTTCTTTCTCAACTAGTGCCTTGAGTTCTAAGAACTTGGAGAATGTCTCATATTTCTTTTGCATGAAGAAGATCTAACACTTCCTTGAGAAGTCATCAACAAAAATGACAAAATATTTGTGTCTGGTAGTGGAGGCTATCAAGAAAGGTCCATAGACATCATAGTGGATCATTTCCAAGGCTACATGTGCTTTATTGTCCCGATCATGGAATGTGGATTTTGCATACTCCCCCAAGGTACATCTTTTTCATACATCATGCTACTCAAGTGATCCTTTGGGGAGGCCAATGGTTATTTGTTGCATAATATTCAAGATGCCATGATGAAAATGGCCCAATCTCTTGTGTCAAATTTCACCGACATCATGGCGCTGCACTTTGTCTACCTTAATGCTTAATGTAGTACAATCTTCCACATCTAGCTTATCCATGTTCTTCACATGAACTCCAATCTACTTCACCTATACCATGGCTATGTTTCTTGGGAGTGCTTTCCCTTTGCTAGAGATCACATCATAACCATGGTCTTCCAAAACTATGACAGAGATGAGATTTTTCTTTCGGCCTAGAATGAATAGGACATCCTAAAGTCTCAGAGAGGGTTCTGACTCCCTCTAAAAGGTGATTATACCAATCTCGATCACACAGTAGATTCCATCGTTCCCCATATCAATGTGCATCTGGAGATCTTTCTCCTCTAGGTCACTGAAAAACTCTCTACACCCTATCATGTGGAAATATGCACCTAAGTCCAAGTACCAGATAATCCACATCATTTTTCTTACCATGTATGTGATAAGGGTGAATTCAAGCTCAAACTATGAAGCCAAAGCTTCACCTACTGCTCCTCTCGAGGTCTTGTTGCTCGAATTTTTGTGTGGGCACTTCGCAACATAGTGCTCGAAATCATGATAATTGAATCATTTAATTTTGGACAAATATTTCTTCTTGCCCCTTGGCTAGATTCTAGTTTGGTTTGATATTTCTTCTCTTTTCCCTTCTTTCCCTTTCCATCCAATGTAATTTTTTCATAATCCTTGCCCTTGGATGAATTCCCATCCTTGGTATTCCACTTTATTTTCATATTGTAACAATTCAGACCATAAGCATTCCCAATTTGGTAGTTTCTCCCTCTCGTTAACCAAATCTTGGTAGTTATGCCAGCTCTTGGGAAGGCATAGAAGGGTTAGGCTTACCAAGTCATCTTATGTAACATTAACACCAAACCCACCAAGTTCATCATGAACTTGTGTAAATCTGCTCAAATACTATGGGATAGTGTCATTCTTTTGCATCTTGATATTTCCAAGTTTATCCTTGAGTGTTAGTTTCCTGTGGTCACTACTATTCTGAAACAATTATGTCACTTCTTCCAACATTGAAAATGTAGTTTCTTTCCCATGGAGATTTGAGACAATGTAATCTCATACTCGCTCCAAGATTACTCTCTTATCCTTGGCTACATATTTCTTCCATTGGGCTAGGTTTCGTGCATCAAATAGCTATGGTTTTGAAACATATGTCTTGATGTATTCTAGAAATCCATTTCAATCCATTACCACCTCCATGTGATCCTTCCATGCAATGAAATTTGAGCTTCCTTCCAAGGCATACTCAAGTCTCAACCCGTCAAAGGTCATTCTTCCAACTTTCAAGAGATCCTGCTAAACTAAACTGCAAATTCGATCCTCCTAAGAAACAACTTTGAAATTCATGTTCTAATGTGAATCTTTCTCTAATACCATGTAGAAATTATGGTGTATATTTTCAATTTCTCATGAAATTTTAATCAAAATCACAAGAGACAAACCTACTCTACTACTTTATAGAATTCAATTTATAATTTAGAACATCAATCACAAACATGAAATGAGAAATAAAACACATGCACACAATATTTTTTCAATGGGAAAAAAATCTTTTGAAAACCCCTTTACCTGCTTGCTTTAATCTAATGAACAAAGATGTATTACAATTTCTATCTCAATATGAGATAAACCTGCAAGTGAATAGACTATATCTCTACTCACTGAGAAACACTGAGTCATTTTTTTCCTCTACTTGAGCCCCTATTTCCTTGTGCAATTCCTGAGGAAATTAGGCCCCTATTATTTAGGAATTTCCTCCAAATTATTGTACATTCCCAAGGTTGATCATTTGACTGCATGCAACACCTATACACTTAAGACTAGTCTACAATGATTGTTACACTCCCTTTGAATCTCCACCATAGCTAGGGAACTCAAATTATCTACATGCAATAGCTATTTTAGGTTGATTGATCAATTAATGATATGATCATTGAGTTATATCTCTACTCACTGAGAAACACTGACCTAGACTTAGTCATTTTTTCCTCTACTTGAGCCCTTATTTCCTTGCACAATTCCTGGGGAAATTAGGCCCCTATTATTTAGGAATTTCCTCCAAATGATTGTACAATTACCAAGGTTGATCATTTGACTGCATGCAACACTTATACACTTAAGACTAGTCTACAACGGTTTTTACACTCCCTTTGAATCTCCACCATAGCTGGGGAAATCAAATTATCTACATGCACTAGCTATTTTAGGTTGATTGATCAATTAACTAGATGATCATTGAGTTAGACTAAAGTCCCACTACACAACAAAACTTCCATTAGTTCCTCCAATAGTTAGAACTAGTTTAACTGAAAACAACTTGAAATAACTAATTTTGATTGCTACAAATTAGCAACCACACATGCTTAACTAAACCGAAAATCCTCTAACTCGAATTTACTGAGCTAACTAAGTGACAAAATCCATGTCACACAAGTTAACTTCATCCAAGTTGTTTGTTGATGTGGAAATTCTAATTTTCTCAATTTGACCAAGGCAAAATCAATTTGAGCCTTTTTTGCTACATTTTTAACCAATGACTTAGCTTCTCATATCATCTCTACCACTAGTAGGTTCTTCCATTTGATGAGGTATTCAATAATTTCTCAATTTCATACCCTCCTAATCCTTGTCTCAAGTATTATTTCTAGTTATAGTATTATTTCCCCCTCTTCATCAATCTTTGGTAAAGTGGTTTGGATTACCTTCTTTAAGTAAGTAACATGGAAGATTGGATGTACCCGTGAAGTTGTAGGGAGCTCCAATTTGTATCCCTACTCTCGATCCTTTGAAAAACCATATATGTGCCACAATATTTGGGTGCTAATTTATTGTCCTTATTTTGTTGCTTGAGTGAGATGTGTTTCTAAGATTGTAGCCACAGAATACCCAATCTCCCATTTCAAATTCCCTTTCACTACAATGTTGATTTGCTTATTTTTTCATCCTTTTTTGTGTGATAACTATTTTGGGTTATTAAATAGCTTGAGAACCCCTTTTTGGTTCCCTATGTGGTCCTCCACTACTTGAACCTTTACAGTACCTTTCCAGTGGGGTGTAATGGTTGGACGATAATATCTATAAACTGTCATGAATGGGGACATTTTTGTTGACATGTGGAAGGATGTATTGTACCACCATTCTAGCAAATCCAGACACTTGACCCATTTTGTTTGTTTTCAGATGCAAAGAAATGAAGATGGCCTTCCAAAACTTTATTTGCAATCTCAATTTTCCCATTGGATTGAGGATGGTAAGAGGAGATATGACCTAATTGAATACCCAAACAAGAAATCAATTCTATCCAAAATTTTCCAATGAAAATTGATCTTTGTCACTTACGATAATTTGGAGATTCCATGTAGCTTCTAAATTATTTCAATGTAAGTTGTGGCTATTGTACTTGCTTTGAAAGGATGAGAAAGAGAAAGAAAATGGGCATACTTCATGAATTGATATACCATTACCATTATGGAATTCTTTCCTTCTTACCTGGGAAAGCCTATAATAAAATACATTGAAACGTCCTCCTAATTTTGGTGGTTGTAGGAGCCTTGTGGTCTTGCTTGTCTCTGCCTTATTTTATTGGAATAACACACACTCAACCATAGACCTTTTCACATATATTTTAATATTTTCTCAAGAAAACAATCTTGATTTTGTAGTAAGTATTCAAGAACCTTAAATGTCCTCCTATAGGGATGTGTATAATTCCAAATAAACTTATGTTTGAATTGAGAATTCTTACATAAATACAAGTGGTATTTGATAGAATATCAAATCATTATTCCACGTAAAATATTTTGTTGCATTGTGGTCCTCCTATAATTGTTGAATGATTTTGAATATCTTCTCATCTTGCTCTCACTTTATCCTTGTAACACCATCCTCCCACATTTACCTAAGCTAACCAATCACCCTAGTAAACATGTGATGAAAAGCTACTATGATATGATTCAACTCCCCATGTATAGTTAAGTAAGCAGAATCGACAAACCAAAACCAAACAGACCTTCCTAAGGAGCTTCAGAACTTTTAGGATCCAACCAACCCCTCCGGGTGCCCAACCCCTGAGCCAAATTCATATTTCGTTGAACTAGACCCCTAGTCGCTCCCATGAAAATACTTTCATGCAACTAAGACCCTCTATTCGATCCCAAAACAAGGCATCCATGTGATTGTGGCTTTTTCCAGGGAGTTATATGCCAACAACCCTGAATTCTGAGCCACTTTTCAAGGATAGGATTCACACCTCTACCCATAACTTCACAAAACTTACAAAACTATAAATAGCATTGAGAAAAGGCTTCTAATACAAAAAATTGAATAAGGACTTGACCTAACCCCCAAAAACCATGACATGTATTTCGCCAAACACATCATGAACATGTAATCTACAGGTCATAATAATAGATCTAAACATAGGGACCTCATACTTATCTGATATTCATCAAGAAGGTCTAATGCCCTCTCACAATATATGAATTATGATCTATTAGGTCATACATTCATTAACAGTTCATTTACTAATCAAAACATAATGAGAGCCATAACCAAAGTCTATCATAAACCATACTTATAACCAACATTTAAAAAGAAAAATAACAATAATATAACAACCATTAAAACCACATTAACAAACGCATTTACACAAAATACACAAGAGGAAAGGAGTTCTTATTAACATATGCCAAATCCAACCAAGCCAGGGACTTTTGCATACCACTCAACCATAGATTGGGTTGAACCAAATCTTTCTTTTGGCCAATCACCCCCATGTCATATTCTAAGCATGAATGTGGGAATCACAACATAACCAATCAAGGCTTCCTTATGCTTTACCATGTATCATTCCAAGGGATTCCTAGGCCCAAACAATAAACATACACTAGCGGCTTTATCAAAATCCTGCCATATACGGGTCAAGGGATCATTAAGCCCTAAATAAGCATGGATTCCTCTGGATATCTCCCCCTAAAATGTGAGGAATTTTTCTATCTATGCCCTCTAAAATTTACCATTTATCCCACCATTACTGATCAAGGGATTCCTAGACCAACGAGGGTATTCACAACAAGGATTTACTGTGTGTCCTGCCATTACCAATCAAGGGATTCCTAGGCCCTCTAATTTTTCCTGAGACCACCCCACTCAGTTCTAAAACTATTAGGGTACTATAATTTATAGGATCAATTGATGATTATCTATTGATTTTCTCCTCTGAGATGTTGTAAATAATGACTTCACTCTGCAAATTATTTTCAAAAGTACAAAAGAAAAAGAAAAAAGAAAAAGAGAAACAGGAAAAAGAGAGAAAAAGAGAAAATAAGATAAGGGATAATATATATGTGTGTGTGTGTGAAAGGAAATAAAAATAATAAAAAATTAGAAAAAAATAAAAAATGATGAGCCCCTACAACGAGCTAGTTAAAATGTCATTGTAGATTCCAAAAATGTAAATTTTATAAGGTTTTAAACCTCGGTTATTATGCTTTATTTGATTTCTTTTTGTGTATTTGGTATAATATAATATGACCAAGTTGTTTTTAGTTTTGAAAATAAATCGTACGCTATAATCATTGGTTAAAGTCGAACCAAATCTATGATAGAGGAGTGTTTTCGACCCCCCCGCACTCTTGACAGTTAACACGAGGGGGGGGGCTAAAAAGAAGTTTTTGCCAAAACCCCCCAGGGAAAAGTGGTGGCGCCTGGGGAATTTCGAGGGGTCCCCTCCTGATACAACTTATTGCATGCACCCCACCCCGAAATACCGCTTAAGTCTCCCGCCAATGGCTCATCCCTCCGCCACTCCTCTCTCGCCATGTGTCTCCCTCTTCACCAGTAATATCCCGCCACATAATTGTTACCCCCTCCACTTTGTTTTTTCCATCTATCCTGCCACGTCACTCCCATCCACATCATATATTCATTTAGCATTCAAATATTTTCCACAAAATCTAAATGAACATTATGTCATTAACTCTCGACATCTATCCATTTTACAGATTAATCCCTCCCGCTCCATAAACGGTAAGTGTGTCGTTATACAACCAATTCAACTGTTATAAAAATCCTTTGATGCATGTATATCTTTTCTTTTAGCTCGCCATTAATCTTGGAGGGTGAAGAACAAACTGTTATCAACTCCCAACCTTCGACAATAACTTCCTTGCGCAGAGTCGACAATTTTAACGGGTAACCCTATTCTTCAAACTTTTTGTATCAAGTTTTTCTCTGGCATTTTTTTTTCCATTCCCTATATTTCATCTCCCAAAATGTAAAACTGTAAAGGGAAGGGAAACCTTACAAAGTCAAATCCCTCATTCCCCTAGTCCCAGATTTTGATAAATCTCCCCTAGTAGACACCCACTACAAAATTGTCGAGACCCAGTCCGAATTTGACCTATACGAGCTCCACAACTCGGAAAACAAAAAGTTCATGGAAAAAAGTGCTAACTTAAGTGTTTGGGAATCCTTCCTCCCTCAATTTTTCTTCCCCTAAACTCACTTTTTCCCTGATTTCTTTGTCTGGTGCCATCTTCAATATTTTCCAAGTCAAAAGGTTCTTATTTCCCATAACAATGAAGTTATTTTCTCTATTTCCCTTGAAAGTACCTTCCAAACCATGCAAATTGATATCAGACCCCCCATCGTCCCTTTTATGATGATGTCTTAATGAAATTATATAAAAAAATAACATTCCCTCACAAATACCAAAATTTTGAGTGTTTCCTTCCAAAAAATGTTGAATTACCCACAATAAATCCACCATATCTAGTCTCAATTTTCCTTGAAATGTCCAAATAGGTAATTTCTATGGTAACTCGATTGCTTGTGTACCATAACAATCAGTGGGTAGATGAGACAATGTTAGGATCTTTATGTATTTTGTAGTTGACAAACATCCATCAATCCTTTTCAATTATAGTCAATTTTTGGCCAACTCAATCCATGACCAGTTTGTCAATTTCAAAGCTAAAGGTGTCTTTAAGTATCAGTCAATGCTAGTTTACCTCATGTTATTTTATCAATCAGATAGGTTCAAGTTCCCTTTATAGAAAACAGATAGCGAAGGAAACCCTTGGCAATGATTCACTGGACTTCTCTGGTTAGAAATAACTCAGAGGAGTATTCTTATACTGATTTTATTGACAAATTTTTACATACCTCACTATATTTTCTTAGCAATGATCTGATCTGAGGGATTTCACTAGAAATAAAAAAATAAAAAATAAAAAAAAAAAATTACACTTGTCAAAGAAATCCAGAGTTGGAGACTGGTATTTACACCAGAACTACATTGAGATTAGAGTTTATGGATCAAAATTACCTCCTTACAGGTTGCCAGTGTTTGTACCAGTTAGGATATTTGCATTAGAATACACTAGGAAAATGCTAAACATGGATGAGCTGCATTTTGTCTCCAACAAGAAGAACGCACAGTTCAAGCTGAAGGCTCATATAAGGTCATGTATTATCAACACCAGAGCTGCAACAAATGAAGTGGATGTTATTTTGATTCATATGAAATTCAAGCTTATTTTCTCTTGGTCCTATGATCCCCTGGGCATTATGTCTAAACTTATATTGGAATAGAAGAGTGCCTCCTGTGCACATACACCAAGGCCTGAAATTGAACAATATGCTAACCAAGAGGAATGGACTGAGGGTACTTTATAGGAAGTTAGGGAAAGGGAAGTCATGTCTCCTACTTATTCTGAAAATCAAGATGCAGAGTTTATTGTTTTTAAAAGAAAAAAGAAGGACCCAGACACTGTTAAAAAATCAAATCCTTAGGTTAATCCTCAGGTAATTACTATCCAAGATGAAACTCCAGAAGAATTGGACACACAACAAACAACCATAGTGATTTTGTTAGGAACTCCTACCACTTCTTCTACTCAAATGGAAGAAACAATACAATCACCTACTGAAAAAATAATAGTCGAGTTTCCAGTATCATCTAGTTCCCAAATTTCAACTTAGCAGAGTATATTTTCAAGATACAAGGAGATAAAATTGAAGAATGAAGCTTTAAAGGCTTCCACCTACTCTGAATTCTAGAAGAAGACAACTAAAACCCAACACAAATTACTCTCTGTAATCGATTCAAAGAAAGGAAAGTTCCAAATGGCCTTCATGAAACCTTTAGTACCAACTCCTAGGAGTGTTGAAGACTACAAACCCTCCACTTTCCCATTTGATACCAAGAAAATACATGAAATCGATCAAATCGATTTACACAAGCAAATAGGGGAGCTGATTTTCTCAACACTTACTGGTTTAGCCATGAATGCTTCCAAATTATAGTTATCTTTGAATAACATGAATTCACATTTAAATATTGATAATATGTCATAATTTTCTAAGGACAACAGGATGAAATATCTAGAAGATTTGATCATAAAGCTAGGACATGACCTTAAGGATATCAAAGCAGTAGAATAGCTCATAAAGAGTGTTGGTACCATTTCATTGCCATCCTTTTCTTCTAGAAATCCATCATTTGCCTATCTTTTTCTCCCATAAACCCCTCATAGTCCATTGAAATTGATTAATCAAAGCATTATAGGTGTTAATTTACATTAAATTTAATTTGTGAATTTTTATGTTAAAAATTAGGAATTTTCGACAAAAATTACAGGATGTCATGACTTCCTGTAAATGGTTTATGATGTGACACGTGGCATGGCAGGAAAATAAAAAAAAAGGATAGGAACGTGATTTGGAATGTACATACATGGTGAAAGATCTATTCAACAGCAAATCTAAAGCTCCTGGATACATGGTCAATGCTGGTCAAACCCAGCCTTTTTGGTCACAAAGGCAGCAAAAAGCAAGAGTTTCCCAAACTGATTTCGTTTTGCTTTTGGAAATCAGTTAAGATTAGAAAAGACAAAAATCACTCTTTTTGTAAACGCAGAAACATCTGCATAATGCATTTACATTCGATTATAGAGGGAAATTTAGTGAATATAGGATAGGAGACAAGCAGATAAAAGACTGTGTATTGTATTGTCCAGAACGGTTGTTATTTTTGTGTATTGTTTCCAGAACATTGCTCTTGCATGTGATTTCGATTTCTAGAACTTAATTACAGTCATCGTTTTACCGTTACAGTGTTTATGCGTTAACATTATCATCGCTTGAAGTTTCATAAGTGTGCCATTGAAGCGTGGACAGACCCTACGGAGAGATTGGTATACTTTTATTTTCATTTCCATAGCGTTTTCGAATCTGAATAGTGTGAATAGCGTTTAATGTTAATTTCTTGCCTGTGAGTTTCTTGATTTGATTAGAAGTTCTTGAAAATAATATCATGGTGATAGCTTGAGAATTCGATTGCTAGATCATTGAACAATATCTTGTAAAAGATTTGATCGATCATTAGATTTCGAAGTATCTCTGTGGACTCCGTTTTCATGTATTTAAAATTTCAGTGTGTTTAAAAGAGCTTTTAATTTTCATGAATGCTTAGTGTGTTAGCTGGAAAGAGCTTTTGTGGATAATATCCTTGTAAGAGGGTTGAAAACTCAGTCTAGCAACACGTTGTTTCTTTAGAATAGTTAGATAAATTAGATGATCTGAGTGTTAAGGTGTGAGAGGAAACATATTTCAATCTCGTGTAAAGGAGTGTTGTAGCTTGTCATGGTAGACACTTAGTTAGGTAGATGAGATCCTTTTATGTCTATAGACTTTAGACACGTGCCTCTAAGTTTACCTACCTTGGTTGATATTAAATCTAGTCTAATCTAGCACCCTAGATTGGCCACTACAAAGAGAAAGGAGGTAGACATTCAAAATTTGAGGAAGCAACTAAAGATACCCTCCATAGAACATCCTCAAGCTAAAGAAGTTTCCAATATAGAAATTGAGAAAGAAAAATGATTTACTATAGTGGTTGAGCAGAATGCACATATGAAAAATATGGAGCATGACATGGAAGTACTGTTGAAAGAAAAAGAATAGTGGGAAGCAACTAGAGCATCTACATCAGGCATAGGCACATTAGCAGAAAATTTAGCAAAGACCACAACTTCAAAATCTATAGAAGAGATTACTAGATCTCTAGATGAATTATCTACAATTCAGGCCGAGACAGAAAAATTGTCAGCAACATTGACTTAGATGGAGGAGAATAAGATTAAAACTAACAATGCATATTTTTCATAAATGAAGAAAAATTAAAAGCTCCTCTAGCAGATACAAAAATATCAAGACCAGTCCTTTATCATTCAGATGTTGGTAGAGGCTAAGAACAGTATTTGGCAGAATATAAATTCCAACATAATAGGTATGTGGCCTTCAATTCAGATTACTTTTGAGCAGGAAGAACTTGTGCAGAGTGTCAAAACAACAATACAGAACACAAAGGTAGATTTGGAGCATATATAGAAATAGGCCCAAAAGATTATCAAGTTGTTTAATTCCAAGAACAAGGAGGAACTAGAAGACCTGAACATTCTAGATAGGACATCAACAATCATGGAGGTTGAGAGGGTCTTAACAAAAAAAAAATTTATGATACAACTGGAGAATAAATGCAAAGACCTTGAGTTGTAGGTCAGGATGTTCAACAGAAAATTCACATTGTTGCAGGAAAATGGTGTACCTACTATTAGGAATTCTAATGGAAAATTGATCACATTAGAAAACTACCAAGAACAGATATGCAACATAGGCACTTATGCTTCCAAGTTTGTAAAATATAGATGAGTTATTAAAGGAGAAGTATTCATACATGGAATACAATTTGATTTGATATTTCAACATGAAATCCACCACCATTGTATCAATAAGCCAACTATTGACACTTACTATTGGGCATGAGATCCGCGCAGCAGGTTTTGGGGCTTAAAGCCCAAGTTTTGGTCAAAGATCGTGTAGAAATCTGTGAAGTATGGGTGTAGAGCACGAATTGTATAATCGAGTCATAGGGTTGTCCACCCTAAGAATTGTAATTTAATGTAAAGTTGTGTCGGCCTACCCATGGTCCGCGGACCATGGTATTGCATAAATAGAGGGAGGCTCTAAGTGTAAAGATAGGAATTTAGTGGAGAATAGATAGAATAGTGAAGGGATGGTAAGATAATAAAGGGAAATTTGTACTAGGTCGTAGTAGTAGGAAGAGGCTCTACAATTGAGTGCGCAGAGGCCTAATAGAGTCTGTAGTTGAGTGCGCAGACCCCAGCAGCTGAGTGTGCAGGGTGGAGTAGGGTTTGTAAGTGGGATTTTACTTGAAAATAAATACTAATAAAGATAAGTTTGATTCAAAATATTGTGCATATATGTTTCTATTTATCTTTATGCATTTATACTATTTATGATTACGCACACTTACCTGAATGTTGAATGAAGTAATAAGAATATTGGTCCCTCACAAGTTAAGTTAAGCACTAATATAATAGTGCAATAAGAATAGAGATTAGGGTACTAATTTCTTCGTGCCCTTATAGAGGTGCACGGAGGTAGTGGCATAGGTCACGAAGGATAGACAATTGTGCGGCACAGGCACACAGGTTCAGACTGCGAACCTCCAAAAACTTCATCAAGACATCCCTAGGGTGTGGAAACCTGGTTCTAGCATCCTCCCATACTACTTTGGGTGAGACCTCAGTCTGCGTTCTACGGACTGTTTCTGAAAGGGCCAGTAGTACCGAGACTTTCTTGGCTAAATCAATTTCGAACCTGGGTCGGGCCCCACTAAGCCAACACTTACATCGAGGTGGATGAAAGGTTCAAAAATGTGGTTAACGTTTCTATCCCAAGCGAAGAAAGGTGGGACCAGTTGCTAGAGTTGATCAAGTGAAGTGTAACCAGAGCACATAATTTCCTACATCAGAGGAATAACATTTACAACAAAATAACTATAGTCATCACCAAATTCTTACATAGCCTCAACAATGCAACAAAGTTAATTAGATTTTCCTTGTTTTTCTTCTTATATATCTAAAATATCTATGCCTTTAATAGATATTATTTTGAAATCCAATCTGAGATGTAATAGTTTTCTATAAATATTCAGAAATAAGACTTAGAAAAGGTTGGAACTTGTATGAAGAAAGTGGACATTTTGATGAAGTTGTGCATGTCCTGAAGTGATAAATTTCAATAATACAGAGAGTTGGTTCCATGATTCCCATGTCAGGAAATTGTTGATGTTTCTTCTCATGTGAAAATGTTATTTCCTCAGTTTCCCATATGTTTTTATGTCTCTATTGTTTAAATAAGATTAAGGGTTGAGTTTGTTTAAATACACTCTGTTCTGGCTTATAAACAATATTTATGTTTTCACTGTGATATTAAGTATAGAATTCATCCTAGCATGCTCCATATTTAATTGAATCTAAATATTTTCATCCTATTCACTCCACAAATGCTCTAAATATTGAAAAACTTTCCTATCCTGCCCTGTTATAGATGCTCTATCCTTTTTGTATTTGATCACCCACACACTCATGACTCCATTTCCCAATGGAATTTCCCTTCAATTTTCAACCAAATATTTGAAAAAACCAAACTCAGAGCTTAATAACTAACCTAATATCTTAAAACAACAAATCTAAATCATATAGAGAGATCCCTCTCTAAAGTTGGAAGGGCTAGATCCGAGCTTTGCAAGTGGTTTTGTGGTTACCTATGGGTTTCTCTCCACAACCTTGGGAAATTATGGAGTGATAATAGAAACCATCTGGCAATCCATCTCAACCAAATAAGAGAAACCCCATCACATCATGGCTATCCAGAAATGGAAAGGCAAGGCTGAAAACCACTGTCACACCTAGAAAAACCCATGCCAATGATAGAAAGAGAACCAAATATACACATGCATGTACCATGCATGCCAAAAATAACAAGGAAATCATACATGTAAATCGATACCTACAAGTAGTCCGATTGTAGTTGCTTGATCCCACTCTTCCTTGCTTCATCTTTACTTCCCTTTCATTTCTTTTCCTTCCTTTTCCTTCCTTCCTCCAATGCTAGGGTGCTCCAAGAATACTTTGAGCATATGAGAGTATGAGAGAGTAGAGATAATAGAGAGAGAGCTCCAAAACTAAACTAAAAAAGGGTTGTGAACTGATCCTCATAATCATTTTTATCAATGAGGCCTCTATTTTCTTCATTTTCCATTATTTTCCTTCATTTTCCTCCTCACATGCAACCTATGACCTTTCACCTTAATTTTCTCCTAATTTACTTTATTTTCATAAATAAAATGTCAATTAATGTTTCATGACTTTTCAAAGCCTTTAGAATTTCCATTTCCAATTTCCCTTAGCCATAATAAACCAAATGAACACCCACACTAGGATGTTTTTCCCAACAGTCAGCTTGGAATAAGGGGCCCATGACCTTGGTCTTATTTTTCCTTTATTAACTTTATTGCATGGATTTTTAACCTAAGGTTGTTACAATCCTTGCTTGTGAAATGGAGATTACACATATAAACTCCATGTGTCTTCCTCTTTTCTTAAGAGTGCATCCACCATGATATTTCATTTTCCTTTTCTATAGATAATTTCGAAGTCATGACCTAACATCTTTGTAAGCAATTTGTGTTTCTCTTTTGAAGATAGTCTTTGATCCAAGAAGTAATTCAAACTATCATGATTTGTTTTTACCTTGAAGTGTCTCCATATAAGGTAAGGATTCCACTTCTTAACTGCATGTAGTATGACTAACATTTCTTTCTCATACATGGGTTTGAGTAAGTTCTTCCTATTCATTTCACTAAATTTAAAGGAAATTGGACTCCTTATTGCATTAAGGTTGTACCAATGATCACACTCCACATTGAAAGTTTTTGTGAAGTTAATTGTACCTATAATTAGAGTTGTATACATAGCGACTTTAAGGTTTTTAAAAAAATTGGTTGCTTCTTGAGTCCAAGAAAATGCTTCCTTCTCTAATAGTGCTATTAGAGGTGCTATAGGTTGATTCTCGTTTTTGGTACCAATTAGATTTCATATTAAATCCTAATTTGACGTTAGTAAATGCACTATCCATCTCTTTTTCCACATTTTATCCTCATTTTGACAAAAAAATACATCAAAAAGGCATTTTTGTTATTTTCTATTAATTTATGATTTTAACAATTTGTATGCATTGAAAAATCAATTTTACAAGGAAAAAGGCTTTCTAGTAACTACTTGTTTGTTGAGATATATGTAGACCACCTAGGAAAAATAAAAAGCATGGGTTTTGTTTCATGATATCCATAAATCGATTGTTTCCTATTGGTTTGTAAAAACTACCTCGCGTGTGCCTAGCCAACACATGGTCAACACACCTACTTTGCTAGAAAATACCCTATTTTGGTAGTAAAAATAGCCAGATCTCAACAATGCACAATTTTGCATGATTTTGGCACTGCAAAAGATGAATTTGATCTAAATAAATGATTAAGATCATAACATAGTTGGGTAGAGGATTGATAGTATTTTAGTTTATTACATGATGCGTGTGTGCATATACTTTGATAGTAATAGAATCTAATTTATAGTTTATAGTTTTGATGAAGTTTTTGGCTTTCCATAAACATGTTTATTCATGTATTTGATTTTTTTCTCAATGTGTATCTACTCAAAAGTATGTATAGTGGGTACTTGTTATATGTGGAAACTAATTTTGCATCCAACGATTGTACACACTTGAAATTTGAGTAAACTTATAAGGATATAAGTAAAAAATGTAATTAAAAAAATGGTATTTTTATTTCTTTTATTTTAAAAATACATAACCCTTATTTTATTATTTTACTATTATTTTATTGTTTTCCTTAGGAGGCCAATTTTAGACCTCAAAATTCTCCCAATATAGTTATGTTGACGGTGTTGGACCCACCAACATGTCAAGGGGATCTTCCCAGTAAGAAGTCCCAATTAGACCTCAGACGATTTGGTGTAGAAGTCCCAGCAGTGGGTCGTATCGTAATGCCTTGACCATGATTTCGCACAGAGGCAAGTAAGATAACTCTGTTGGTAGCAAGGGTGTGACAGCTGCAGTGAGTCAAGGAAGGTGCATGAGAGGTTCTAACACGTGGGGGTAGAGATGAGTGCGCCCTTTGAAAACTTGTAATAGTACTCGACTTGCAAGGGAAAACACGAGCAAAGATGCATCAGCAACTGGAAAGAAAGTTAGAAAGAAATCCAATGTGATGGTTAAACCAACAACACATTTCACAAATTTTCATACATACTTATACAAAATAGTCAATACATGCATGCATAAGCAAACCAATACATATATCATTTAGAGTAAACCAGATAGCATATAATACAATACAACATATGCATGAAACGTGTTGGCTCTTATATATAAAGAAGTGTAAGTTCCAGTCATACAATACATCCATGTCCAACCACTAGTTCTAATAGTGGAACATTACGGCCACATCCGCCTACTCCTCCAAAGAGATGTACTAGCTCTACGCAATGGAGAAGCCAAGGCTCATTACAATACTATCCAAGCT
>APFE030725703.1:0-53479 GCA_000404065.3 Pinus taeda
GAATTTTAAGAATAATAATAATATTAATTAATTCATGAAAATTTGACCTGGGCCTTAAGTCAAAAATTAGCCATTTATCTTTTTAGTCATTGGAGTCTCTGCTCAGATGATTTAACTTGTTGGACTGGATCTGTTTCTTCAACTTGTCGTGACGATGAACCACACTAGTTTGTTCGAAAGGCGTCAACAAAGGTCTTTCTATATGTGATTTACGCTGAAATTCTTCTTATAACTATGATGGATCACAGAAGCCTCAATTCTACAATTAAAATATAATGATCATATAACAATTATAACATAGTTAATTAAAATATAATAATCATAGGATTATTAATCATAATTATAAAATAAAAATAATTAAAGCATATAATTATGAAATTATTAATGACAATTCTCACATAATATTAAATAATGTTAAAGAAATTTAGAACACTTAAAACCATCAAAATGAATTTATTATAGCATATCAATGATGAGATCATTAACCATAACTACTAGGTCATCTTCCATAGTCATATTGAACATTTAAGAAGATCCATGCATATCACATTACAGTATCCTAAAAGGCTTTCATGAGAGAATCAAAGTGGAGGCATTAATATCTAATGAGAGTTGTACTATTATAGTTAACTTAACATTAGTAAATTTCTATTATTAAATAAATTGAAAAGACTACAAAACTTCAACATAAATATTAGTTAAATATGACAACCATAAAATATTTAATTAAAATGTAATATTCCTAACATTGTTAACCATAATTATAGTATAAAAATAATCAAAACATACAATTATTAGATATTTTAATAAAAGGAAAATTAATGATTCTTTTTATATCTATCATAAACTAGATATATAACTCTTTAAAAAATAACATCCGACCAGTACTACACAACATGTTTATAAACTAGATATATAACACCTAAAGAAATAACATCTAACCATTCGTACATAACATATTTGACACACGAAAATAACTTGAAAAAAAACAAATTCACAATGCTCTGTATCCAAAATTATTAAGACTACATTTAATGGTTGAATAGAAAAAGATAATAAATAATAAATGTATGAAAGACTACAATATTTTCTTACCTAAATGGAACAATTTTGTTATTTCATGATGCTATATATTTAATCTTAATTTTTTTTTTTTTTACTTCAATTTAATTGTGTTTAAACTAAAAATCACTACTATGTAACAGTTTTATGTAGCATGGTTTATAAAGTTTTATAAAACATTTTGAAAACAAAATTATAAACATATTATATTCATACATTATTATATAAAAAATATAAATCTAATTAATTTATAATTTAATTATGATTATAAAAATTAATATATAAAAATTAAAAATACTATATATACATTTTAAAAAATATATCATATTATTTTAACCATAAATATTTAGCCTTACTTTATTATTTATTTAATATTTTCCTAGATTATTAATACAAACATATCTAGAAAATTATGAGTGGGAATTTATTGTGGAAATTATTAATATAATATTTTTTTAAAAATAAATTTATGTAAATTAAAAAAAAAATAAATTTAGCCTTACTTTATTACTTTTTAATATCTTTAGAATATTAATACAACATATCTAGAAATTATTTAGTGAATTTATGTGAAAATTTATTAATACAATATTTTTAAAAATAAATTTATGTAATAAAAAAAAATTACCGCGAACATTAACTATTTTCCTTAAATGTGTAACTTTAAAATATTATTATTCTATCATTAAATATTTCCAAAATATTATTTAATTAATAAATAATTATGAAATTAACTTAAAATTTTAATATAAGATGAAAATGAATGTGGGCGCAATTAAAGAAGATAATCAGAGAATTTTAGGGCAAAAGAAAGAATGGAGGCCGAAAAAACTAAATATTTCTAGTTTGTATCGCCCGCGCACATGGCTATGTTATGATTTGTATATTTTTCCGCAAGCTTGTCTAAAAATCAACTCTATCCGGACGAGGATGGCGGCGTGATTGTCTTTAGAATAGGAATGGCGCAGACAGGTTTCATGACAGGATCGTGATAGGTTTAAAGCATTTTCGCAAATCCAAATGCAAAGATTTAATAATAAAATTTATTGAGACAATATTGTAAAACATGTGATCACAGGCGTCACGTGTTTCGGAAATTTCATAGCTCTGCTTCGATATATCACATGCTCTAAGATCCAACGATAGAGATGTTCATTCGAAAAGAGCTCACCGTTAATAAGTGGGCACTACAGAGATGCCGGAAAATGAGAGGCACAGTAGCTAGCTTGACCATACATAGATTGTAAAAAATTAATGCAAAAATAGTTTGTTCATTATTTAATATTATTGTTCGTTTATTATCTGTACTTTTTTAAAGATCAACTGATCCGTTAAAGAGCACTTTAAATAACGCAATACCTATTTAATTAATAATGCTAATTTCTAATGAATAGATTATTTATTTAGACAGTAATTAAAACATTTATATGTTCAACTTTTAAAAACAAACAAACCAAACCTTATAATTTTATTTTATTTTAAATTAATATATATAAAAGATTTTATGATTAAGAAGATTTTATTTTATTTTAATATAGAAATTTTAAATTTATTAAATAGATTGCTATAAATATTAGATTATAATATCAATATATCCAAAAAAAATCATAACTATGATTACATGACGTTTTTTAGGATTAATCAGCATTAATTAAAAGAGAAATGTAACATAATTTAATTTTGAAAAAATTGTTAAATTTTTCTACTATTAAAAAATTGTTTTAAAATAGTTTTTAAAAGTTAAATATTCCGCCAAATCTATCTAATAATTATTGATAATTGAACCAAAATTATAAATCCATATTTTCAAATATAAGCACCTATCCACCTAATTAATTTACACTTAAACTCTATTCTTTTATATAACATTATTTATTTGTTTCAACACCAAATACAAAATTAAATATTAATTAATAACCCTCAGTAAGAGAATTGAATTCTATACCGATATATATATTATTAATTTAAAATATATATATATATATAATATTAAATTATATATATATCTATATACCAAGTGTAATAGAGAAATAGAGAGAGAGAGATTCAACCCCATTTTATCATGTAGATTGTTAACTTCTAAATACACTATGTTACAATACTATGAGCCAATATCATCCTTTACTAATACCACATATCCAAATAAGTTAAATTTGTATGACAACCTTATTAATTAATCAATTTAATTAAAAGAGCAAGGCATAACTACAGTTGAAACAAATCTCAAATTATGATCTCTATATACTACTAAAAATATTTGGATGTTAAATTGCTACCATCCACCTCATGAATCTTGCTAGTTAAATTAAAATTCTAGAAACATTTTTTTCAAGATAGAGGTATCGATCTACATCACTATTTCACTACACTCTACTATTATTATATAACAATTATTTATTTGTAAACCCAACACAATTAAACGTATATTTATTTTTTAGAGCCATATTAATCAATAAATGAATTCTCTATGATAGTTGGCATATTCATAAGTATTATAGATTTTCTGTTTACCAATGGCTCAGAGAATATACCATCCATATCCAATTTGTGCTATAATACATCAAATCCTTTCCTTTTTTTCATTGAATCACTACATCTACATATCTTCAATAATGCCCTTTAGTCAGATTGCTTCACCCTACATAATACTTTCTAGTCAACTATAGTGGAGATAATTAAATAGTTAGTTGTTTATTACTACTCCAATGCACAATCTCAAATTCTATACTAAGTACATATTAAATTATTGATATCTTGTAAATTAGAATCTAAATAATCTATTATTTCAATATTGAAATGATGGTAGGTGTAGGATAATGATGGTCACTCATGACGCTTTCGTGGCAATGCAAACATGGAAAAATAAGAGTATGTTCAATGTTAACTTGGAGGGATGGTTAGAGATAATTATCCAATAAATTTGAAAATGGTGAAGAATATGAAAAATATATAATGCATATGTCTCCCTTGCCACAACCTTTCAGTTCATAAATGACAGCTTCTTACTCTGAAAATTTGTAAAATTATAGACATGATATTGTTCAAGTGCACAAATATTTTTTCAATATTATAATAATAATTTAATATTATTTTTAAATTATCAAAGTCATTATATCATTGAAAATACAATGCATTCACTTAGTTAAACCTGAAAAGGTCTTAACATTATAAACTAATCATTTTTTAAAAGGTTTAGGTCTAAATGTCCTCTAGTGCACTGTATAGTTGTTTTTCAAAAAGCGAAGAACTCCACTATATAATTTACGCATATGACTCAGTACATATCTATAGCTTCACTGAGAACGGATTTATCTAGCCCATAAAAGGTTAATGTAAAAAAGAGAAATTTATATACGATTTCTCAATAATTATTTTTTCCATGTTTTTGCATCCCAAAACCCCAAATTTGTGATTATGAACCTATATCCAAAGGCAAAAAATCATCATTCATGTAAGCTTTCCACAAGTTAAACAATAAACTCAAAAACGTTGCTTGTACATCCATAACAATAAAATTGCACACAAATTTATAATGGTAAAAATGTGTGTGCATCTTATAACTAGGAATGCACACATGCTAATGCTATTAAGAACATGCACACATTTCTCCATATAGGAGCTTTAGAGCATGGAAAATGGTTGAGGTGCAGTTCGTTGGGACAAGAGAGAAGGAGGGATACAGGGGCAAAGGGAGATAAAGAGAGAGAAGGGGGTGAGTTAGAATGGGTGAGTCTTTGAGGATTAGAAAGGAGGAATGCAAAAGAGGGATTGAGAGTCAAAATGAGAGAGAGATATAGGAAGAGTGTTCAGAAGAGAGACACGGTGGAGATGTGGGTGGAGAGAGTGAGAGAGAGATTTTCCAGAGATATAGGGAGGAAGATAGAGGAAGAGTTGGATAGGGGTTATTGTGAAGGAGGTACTAAATGAGGGATTGAGGGAGAGATAGAGAGGAAGGGAGTTGAGAGAGTGTGTGATTCAGTTATGGTGGGGGTAGGGTAGAGAGCGACAAATAAAGAGATGACTTGGTGGAATGCAAAAATAATGGCAGAGGTGGAGGGAGTGACAAAGAGTAAAGAGTAGGGTAGTGGGAGGGAGATAAGGACACAGCTATAAGGAAGAAAGAATGGTTGAGGGTGGTATGGAGAAAAATAGAGATAGAAATTGAGGTGGAAGAGAGAAGGAGAGGGAGGGGGAAATAATGAGAGAGAGAAAGAGACACAGCGAGTGGGGTATAAAGAGAGGGAAGAAGGGAGAGAAAGAGAGGGAATATATCCCCACACACACACATGCACAGAGGAATGGGGTCGATATAGAGAAAGAGAGTGATGGATAGAGAGAAGGGGTGGAGAGAGAGATAAGGTTAGAAGGGGGTCATTTTGAAGTAGGTATTGAAGGAGCAAAGGGGGTATGGAGAAACAAAGGAAGGTGAATAGAGAGGGAGGGAGTAGTTAAGGAGGGAGGGAGAGAAGGGGAGAGGGAGAGTGATGAATATAAAGCTTGAACAGGGAGAGAGGGAGAGACAAAGGGATGAAGAGAGAGATATTGAATTGTATAGTTATGATCAATCTTCATACTTTATATCTTTATGCCTTCAAATGGATAATGTAATTGTAATAGATGTTATTCATATCATTCATTTATTAGCACTTGAAAGAATTATTATAAGATGTGTTCTTTATGTCAGATTAAAAAGATAAAATTTTGAATTTTGAATTTTTGGCTCCAAAGTAGTCAAGTTGGCCCTCCCTCAAGTCATGTCATCCCTAGTGAAGAGACACATCCACTTAGATAGTAATATCAGTATATAAAGAGAATTCTAACTCCTCAAGGAATCATTCAACATCACATAAGACAAGATAATTTATGGAAATCAAAGCAAAGAAGAAGTGGGACAAAGAAGTAAAAGAAGGACAAATTCATCTCTAGTATCTATGTATTTGTCTATTGACCTTGCATGTGTGAATTTTTGGGAAATTTCTAGGCATCCTATTTGGGAAAGTGGAAAATTCTAGACATTGGCTAAAAATTTTGAGGAGGCCCAGTTGATGTGCATATTCTGGGAGGTTGATATTCAAGCTAGGCATGTAAGAGAGGGCCAAAGCTTGAAGGGCATAAGTCTGAATTGACTTGATTTAACTAGAATTTTACTTGAGTAGGCTTAATCATAGCTTGTTGGTCGTTTTGACCTCATAGTTGACTAGGCGCATTAGATCTATCTTTTGTTAAGCTCAAGAATTTGTCCATGGAAAAAGTTGTTAGGTTTTTCCCCCAGGTGGGTTTTCCTAGGGTAAATAATGTGTTCTCTTTGTTCATTTGTTGGGAACGGGTCCCCTAGGGTTAATTTTAGGGTTAAAAGCCCAAGTTTTGGGGCAGAAATACCAAATTTTGTATAAAAAGTGTAAAGTCTCTACATTTTATGGTCGCAGAGTGCAAAGATGTAAAGAGTCATAAAGTGTTTGTGCCCTTTGTTTAATGTATGTCTTGTTGGCTTTAGGAGATCTACCCATGGTCAGCGGACCATGGGATTATATAAAAAGAAATCTTAGAAGAGTCTTTTAGTAGTTTAATTTAGATATGTTTTTGAAGAGTCGTTGATGCAATGGGTTTGTGAGAGATAAGAACAAAGAGTCTTCACATAAGAAAGAGGATTTGCAGTTGTGTGTGGACAAGCCTAGGGTAGAAGTCCACAACTGAGTGCGCATACCCCTGCAGCTATGTGCACAGGGTAGTTAGAGTCTATAAAGGAGATCTGAACAAAAATATAGAGAATTATTATGGAAATACCTGCGTATGAGCTATTTTACTTCTATTATGAATGCATGCAATTATGTTGTGTTGAATACTGGATTTATGATTTAATGTTGTATTAATACGTGAATCTATGAGTTTTACTTTATTACATGAACGCAAGTAGGAATATCTGTTTATGCAAAGATAATCATAATTCATGTTGAACTTATCCACTACTTAAGATAATCCAGATAAATAGAATAATAAGATTAATTACAAAGGCACATAAGTGCTTGAATCGACTATTTAGGGTACACAAAAAATAGTCATAGACCTTCATGGGTGTCTAAAGGACAACTAAGGGAAGTATATTGATAAGCCCTAAAAGGATTATCGATTTGCACGAAGGAAGGGTTAGTTTATAAAACAACATCACTGCCATCTCAGGGTGCGAAAACTTCATCCCTGCATCACCCCATACTTCTTCGGGTGAGACTTCAGTCCCCGCTTCGTAGATTGATGTCGAAAGGGCCAGTAGTGTAGGTATTTGCTTGGCTAATTAACGCTGAACCTGGGTTAGGGCCCGTCAAGCCAAAAAATGGTTTCGTTGTTGGGACTGGGATCTACATAAAGAGATATGTGATGTCGCATCATTCAAATCCAATTAAGAAGGAGATCAAAGACTGGTTGGATAGAAAGATCCACGAATTTGTGGCACAATAGAAAACTAATCCATGATTGACAAAAGAATAGTGGTTGGACAAATATATGTACACAGAGATACACAAGATCTTCTTATGTTCCTTCCTGGTCAAATTGTACAAGTGGATCGCAAAATTGGTAGATGGCCAAGGAAGCTAGAGGCTTGATGGTCCAATAAGCTAGACCCCGGAGTTAGTGTGGAGATGAGAAGCCTCTGAAGATGAGATCTCACGTGTTGTCGATCATTGGCTCAATCTTATCATAGGAGAGTTTTTGATGGAGTTTTTGGTCGATACCTCGGTCAGTTACAGTGAAGCAGAGTGTCGCTTCTTCAAGGGGCTACGAGGTAAGTCTTTAAGGTCTTTAAATACCTCAATTAAGATGCTCTTGTGTTAAAAGTGGGTTATGAAGCTACCTTGATGTTTGGGGCTACGCGAAGTGGAAAGACCTTTAGGAACAAAGGGAAAACAGGCCATGGATATAGTTCGTTAATTGAACCTCCTCTGAGTGACATCAAGGAAGCAGCATAGGCTTATCTGAAGAGCATTGTTTAGTTGATAAAGCAAGGGTTCCCGTGAATACCCCATCCATCCACACCACCTCCATCTTCACCTTAACCTCATACACCTTTGCCTACACCACTGCTCAATATGGCGAAGTCAGTAAAGCTACATGTGTTCAAGGGCTTGGGAAATGAGGATGCAAACCTATTTTGGTTCATCATGAAGGTTGTATGGGAAGCTCATGGTATAAAAAAATGATCAAATCAAGAAAGAAACATTGGTTAGTGCTTTGCAGGAATGCACGCTAACGTGGTACACTAAATAATTCATTCATAACCTAACATCTGCATTGGCAGATATTCAAACCATGTTGAATAAGGAATTCAGTTTGCCTAAGTCTAAAGTGCAATCAATTGTGGGATTCAAAGAGATCATGATGAAGCCTGGCGAGACACCCTGGGATCTAGATTGGAGATTGAAGTGTACAATCCGTGAAGCTAACATGAATTTGATAGATGGGCAACACCACAAATGGTTTGTGTCTTTGCTCCTACCTCATCTAATGGTTGCGCTATCACAATAAAATAATAGTACCCAGGCAGAAGCTCTGGAAATTTCGAGGAGATTGCATGAGACACCGATGCAAGATGTTAATTTGGGAGTTTAGCAGATTCATGCGTAGTTGTGGAACCCTCCCCTAGAAATGTAGAGTCTGAAGAATGATAGAACAATTCAGCCAGAGGTGTGCAAAGAAGTTTGGTGCTTGAAATGAAAAAACTAGGGGCATGCCAAAGATCACTACCCAGTCTTCACAAATTATGTTGCAGCAGGAGGACCAATGCCTCTGAGGACAGAGGCTCAAGTAGGGCCAAGTGCAAGGCCCGTGCTATGGTGTGTTTTCTATTAGTTAGTTGGAAAACACATGAAAAAACAATTTCCATTTGTTGTAGAAATTCGTACAGATAGTGCAACAACTCTTCTGCAACTTTTGTCAATTAGTGGGTCATGATGAGCACAATTGCCATAGTTATGAGTTAATGATGGATAGAATGTCTGCATATAGGGTGCGAGCAAAAACTCGTCCTTTGGACCAAAGTGTTGGGGGAGGGCGAGGTGAATATCAAGGGCACGGATGAGGCCGAGGTGTGGGAGGACCTGGTAGAGGTCGAGGACCAATCATTTGTTACAACTATGGAGGACCAGGACACTACGCGTAAGACTTCTTGAATCCAGTGTGTCTGTCATGCTGATATTGCACTCAGTTTGGCCATGCAAGTGAAGATTTCTAGGTATTGCTAGCTAAGATACATGAAAAGGGGGCACAACCTCCACGACCGACTCAAAGACTGCAAATGATGAGGGTTGAGCCTCACGAAGAGGATCCCAAGGTAAATATTGTGTTGCGGAGTGGGATGATGACTAGGGAAGATAAGGGGAAGCAGCCTAAAGAAAGTGAATGGCTCCATAAAGCTCCAAAGAAGGAGGTCGAGTTTGATTTGAAGAATGCATGGGAAAAAATTATGGAAGCAAAGAAAAGCTTCATTGAGGCCTCCACCATAGGAAGTCAGGACAAGCCAGTTGAAGAGATGGACCCTTCCATGATAACTATTTTCTTGGAGACCTGTATGAAGCTGTTGTGTTACAACAAGGTTGTGAAAGGACTTCAGGAGCTAATAAATAAGTGTGATGGACTGTGCGTATTCAGGAATATTGGTAAGCATAAGACAAGAGTGGGGCATGAGATGAGGCTCACTGCGCAGATAGGAGAATATGAGATCGATCAAGTAATTCTAGATCTATGGTCGGACGTGAATGTTCTGACTAAATAGACATGGGAAAGGATGGGGAAACCTGTGCTGCAATGGTCCCTGATTTAGTTAAGTATGGCAAACCAGCAGAAAATTATCCCGATGGGAAGATTGTAGGGAGTGATAGTGGATACTGAGGGCACCAGTGCATTGGCTGACTTCAAAGTGATAGAGATTATGGATGACAGTAATCTCTACCCTGCACTCCTTGGGATTGATCGGGCCACTGACATGAATGGGGTAATCAATTTGAAGAAGCAGAAGATGATATTTGAGGAGAAATCGCTCCATGTAGTAGTGCCACTGGACCCTGCAGAGGGACCATGCTATACTGAAGCCATTCATGATTATGAAAGCAACAATGACTTGGACCATATTTATAAGATAATGGTGCAAGATCACGATTGGGTGAATTTGGCAACAGATGGATGTATTGCAGGGGACTACAAAATCTCCTGCACTTCAGATTCAGATGAGGAGTTGGAATATTGGCAGAACCAACTACATGAAGTATCTATGCTATATTGTAATATGATGACCAAGTTTCTGCACTGTGTACCATTGGAGGTAAGGAATCTAACTTATTATGATGGTTTAAGTGACGTTGATAAATTTTTGGAATCATTTGAGAGGGAAGTACTAGTGAAGAATTGCTTCCAGGTCTTGTATTGGGCATTGCACATTATGCCTGCAAGATGGTGGGTATGCACAAAGACAATTTTGATGATTGGCACGTGTACAGAAAGATGATGAGATTGTAGTTTGGTCACCCACAAGTGTGGCTAACAGAGAAATATGATGGAAGCAATGGTCCACGTGATCACCTAGCCAAATGGACTAAGGTCTATGGAGCGAAGCCTTAGCCTGAATTGTTGCATCTGTTTTGTCATACTTTGGATGTAATACCGATGAAATGGTACTTAGAAATAGAGCTCCGCCATGGCACATAAGAATGACACATTTTGCAACAAGGGTTCTTGATGACGTTTAGTTTTGAGGATGGATTTGAATGTATTGATGAGGCATTCCAGGAAGTCAATGCAACAATCTTCAGAATACCACAGGATCCCTTGGACTTAATTCAACCAGATTGGACTACCCAACTACGCCATGTGCCAGAGTGCTATAATGTGACTGTTGAGGAAGAGGATGAAGACCCGAGGAACATAAATATCCTAGAGACTAAAGGTCATCATGAAGTTGAAGGACCTCAAATTGAGAATCCAAATATCACTGCGCCACTGATAACAAGACAATTGAACATTGGGATAGAAACGGAGCCAATATTTACAAAAATTGAGGATGACGAGGATGATGCAACAGTAGATAAGGTTGGTGAATTGCTCCACGAATATCAAGATTTTTTCCCTACAAAGTTTTCAGATTTGAAAGGGATAATAGGGGACTTGGAAGTCATGAAAATCACATTGAAACTAGACACGAAGCCGATTAAGAAAATGCCTTATCGCCTCAACCCCAAGTATAAAGAGAATGTCTGCTTAGAGTTGGATAAAATTCTTGCCGTATGTATTATTGAATGGTCAAAGAATCTGATTGGGTGATCCCAATACTGGTTCAAGAAAAGAAGCAAAAGGATGAAATAAGGATATGTGTAGACCTTAGGAAGTTGAATGATACCTATGTAAATGATCCCTTTCTGACTTCATTTACTGATGAAGTACTGGATAATGTTGGCAGTCAGGAAGCATATTCATTCACTGATGGGTTCTCTGGGTACCATCAGATCAAGATCGCACCAAAGGATAGAAGTAAGACAACTTTCGCAACTGAATGGGGATGCTTTCAGTATATAGTGATGCCATTTGAACTGAAGAATGCGCTAACAATATTTTCAAATGTAGTCATTATGGCATTCAAGGACTTCATTCACAAGTTTTTGGAGGTATACTTCAATGATTGGACAGTGTTTGGGTTGGTAAAGTGCCATGTAGATAGTCTACACTTGATGTTGGATACATGTCGGAGGTACCAGATCACACTCAGTTTGAAGAAATGATTCTTCTGTGTCCCTTTTGGGATCTTGCTAGGTCACGTGGTATGCATACAAGGCTTGATAGTAGACCCTGCTAAGATCATGGTTATAATTAATTTGGAGGCACCAAGAAGTGTGAAACAACTATGCACAATGTTGGGGCATAAAAGATACTATAGAAAGTTCATCAAAAGCTATGCCTAGATTACCTTGCAGATGGAGAAGCTGCAAAAGAAGGAGCTAGTGGTGCGCGTGACAGAATTTTCAGTCATTGCAGGGAATTTATATAAAATGGGCTTGGTTAAAATTCTACAACATTATGTACCTGAATTTGAATGAAACAGCATCATTGTTGAAGCTCATGGACAAGTTGTGCAAGGACATTATGCAGGAAAATCTATAGCGTAGAATATTTTATGCGTTGGACTATGGTGGTAGACACTTCATAAGGATTCCATGGCTTATTGTAAGGAATGTGATGCATGTCAAAGGATGGACATGCCATCGCGAGATGAGTTTCCTCTGAATCCACATATGTCATTACAGCCTTTCAAAAAGTGGGTGATTAACTTTATAGGACCAATTCAGCCTCCAGGAAAGAAGACGGGTGCGCGGTACATCATCACTGCGACTGAGTATTTGACCATATGGGCAAAGTTGTAGCTTGTGAAGGACTGTACAGGGGCAACAACAACAATTTTCATCTTTGAGTAGGTATTGACTAGATTTGGTTGCCCAAAGGTTTTGATGAGCGATCTCGGTACACATTTCCTTAATGAGACAATCAGCGCGCCAACGGAGGAGTTCCAGGTTTATCATAAGAAGAGTACGCAATATCACCCACACGCTAATGGGATGATAGAAGCATTTAATTAGATATTGGAGAACACATTAACAAAGGTTTAAAATGCACAAATGAATGGCTAGGATATGTGTGTACCTGCGGTACTATGGGCTTACAACACGATCTGCAAAAAATGACTGGACAGATGCCTTTCAGGATAGTTTATGGCATAGAAGCTATGATGCCAATGGAGTACATTGTACCTAGTCTGTGCATAATGGCATTCATAGGAATTTCAGATCTCAGAGCCCTAGAAGAAAGGATCGTGCAATTGGATGAGTTGAAAGAGGATAGATTTTAGGCTAGATTCCATGAGCATGTTCAAAAGGAGCTTGAAAAGGCATGGCATGATCGACACATCAAACTACACACATTTAAGGTAAATGGTTTACTATTATTATATGATAGAAACTTTGATAACTTTCTAGGAAAATATCAGATGCATTGGCTGGGGCCCTATGTCATCAAGGAGAATACCAATGATGGAGTAGTTCAGCTGGTGAAGTTGAATGTAGAGCATTTCTAGGGAAGGTAAATGGCAAACAATTGAAGCCATACACCAGGGATCCAACCAGATGAATATATGGTGGAGGAACAGTCTTAGCACTCCAGGCAACTACAAGGAGGTGCGAGACTATAAACTACACTGCCCTAGCTGTAGGGTTGCATGACTGGGGGACTACACGGAAGGGAGGAATGTCACAGTATCAGCAGAAGTGCGAAGGGAGTTGCACTATAGAAGGAGAGACCGTGCAAGGCACCTAGAAAGTGACCATTATGGTCACTGTTCATGAGTTGATAGTGGGAAAACAACTAAGTGGAGCAGGGGAGCGACATTTAACTTAAAATTTAAGATTAATATCTTTGAAAATCTTCTGCCAATCTAGAATTTATGAGCAGATTTTTGGGGGAACGGTCAGATTTTTGGGGGAACGGTCGAATTCAAATTTGGATTCATCTATAAATTACAGATGGTCACCCAACGAAAAACACTTTGCATTCTGAGAATTGATGTGTTGAGCTATCAGGCATGAATGAACCTTGAGAATTTCAAGGCTTTGGAGGCTGGTTCAGTATTTGAAAAGTTTCCTAAAGCAACATGGGAACTTGTTACTAGACTCATGTCGGCACCCGTGGAAACCACAAGTGCTGGAGGATTGATGGAATCTAAGGGAGTTTTCCCTGAGATTTCAAGTGTAGAAGTGCTCGTAGAAGTGCCAAAATCACAGAAGTCACCCAGGTTGAGTCCTACGCCACCCAAAGAGGGTCCCAAGACAAAGAAGGATAAGTAGAAAGCAACACAACCGGTGTGCGAGTCCCCAAGAAAGCACCAGAAGGAAAAGCCCACCATGCAAGAGAAAGGAAAGGTAGTAGACTTAGAATCTGAGGAGGGCACTAAAGGTATGGATGTGGGCACAGGGGACATTGACATTGAGGGTGTAGACCCTATCTCAAAGCTACCTGAGTACATCCCTCCATGCTAGGGTAAGGTAAACGTCCCAAAGGACCCTAATGAGGGGACATTTATGCTAAATACCCCATTGCTGCCAGACTAGATCACGTTTGAAGGGTTGCTCTTGGTGCACATTCTTGATCTCAAGCTGGAGGATTGGGACTTGGTAGAAAGAGCGATTACCCCACTTGGCAACAAATTCCTTTATGACTTGTGTGTTTTATAAAGATTTCAGTGTCACCACGCTGGAGCCATGGAATTGGATTCAAAATGCAGGGCTGTTAAACCTACTATGGGTGCCACATTACCACCATGCACCCATAACCTTGATGGTGATCAAACAATTGCTATCCTCAATGCACACTAGGTGCTTTTGGTTAGGAGAACCGATACCCATCACAGATATGTTGATCCATAGGGTCACATTTTTACCACATTCAAGGTTGGATCCGGCCATGGAATTTGGCAAACCGAGGGGCAAGCATGACCTCACCGTGAGAATGAAAGACAAATTCAAGGTTGGCAAGAAACCATGTGACTACTCAATTTCTAGTATAACTGACCCCGCGGTTAACGTCGCCACCCATATTTTCGCTGGGAAAATAATGAGGAAGTGTTGCTCAGATGAAGTACCGACACTAATTGTGTCATTAGAGGCTGAGTTTGTAGAGGGAGTACAATTTAATTGGGTGCACTATCTCTGTGGTGAGTTCCTTGTGAACTGTAGAGAAGTGCAAGACTAAAGTAAAACCTTTCACTACTCTTGGTTACTGTTATCAATTATGCTAGTTGCATGGGAATTACCAAAGGATAGCTAGTTTCCTCCGGTCGCATCTGATCTACTAGAATCAACAAAGTTCGCTTCACTCTAGGCCACTAAGGATGCCATGAGGGTCAAGGACGCTAAAATATTTTGGGTGCTGATGAAGGCAAGCATCCATGCCACGATAAACAACAAGCTAAGGTTATCCCCAACTCTTTTTGAGCAGTTGTCAGGATATGTGGAATTCAAAGTGAACTTCCATTTTGTTTCCATTCGGGCACAGAAGGACCCCAAGAAAAAGCGGTATGATCTTCCATACCTAGTAATGGACGATGCAATCGTAGTGGTCCTAGAGAGTTGGCCATCAGAGTGGCACATGACGTCATACTTGTCAGCTGGGTCTAGTAAGTCCACCGCAAAGTAGAAGAAGGAAGAGGCTTGGTTGAAGATGCAATAGTTGGCCGGCAAAAGGAAAAAGGAGGTCGAAGACAAAGCTAAAGCAGGGCGTGTTGCTAAGAAGAAAGCAAAGGAGGAAGAAGAACATGAAGAGCGTGACTCTGACAGAAGTCAGAAGTCTCCTTCATCACAGACAGAGGAAGAAGAGCAGTAATCATGACAGGGAGGTGCAAACCTGGAGACTACTCCATTCTGGGTTAAGCGCACTAGGAAGTAGGACAAAGTAGGGTCATGGAAGAATTCCAAGGCTAGAAGATCATCACTTGATCCAATCACTTTGACTGAAGATGATTACCACAGGAATGATGCAGCAGAAGAAAGCCTTGGTCGCCATTCGTATGGGTCTGCGTGAGCTGCAGATCTAGGCCACTCAATTGCAGACTAGTGTGGGACAACACTGCACGACTTAACTAGCTTGGTGCCTTGGACCTCAGAAGCAATGAAGTTGGTCTGCTTCTTGGATCCCTTGGTTGTCATGCTGTTGGACGGAGCATTGGCTATAGAGGTGGAACATGATAAGGCCACCATCAGCGCTGTCAAGAAGTTTGGGTTGAACTTGGTCACGCTGCTAAGTGAAGCCCTTCAGACCCTGCAAGACAGTGTGATCATGGAACTTCAGGCTAGAGAGCAGTGTGTAATGAACGTGATCAGCGAGCAGAAGGTCAACGATGACCAGGTGTTCATAGAAAATACTTCTGCAATTAATCTCCTTAAGAAGATCACAAAGAAGAATGATCACACCACAGCTGTGGTAGTTGAGGCCTGCAGAGTTGTTCCAGAGCTGAATATCTTCGAAGATGCATCAGTCGACTCCAGAATTTGAAAGCTCGTTGTAGGAGTGCACGATGCAAGGAAAAATCTGGCTAAGTTTCAGTTTGAGTTGAACCTTAATATCACAGAGCTCAAGTTGAGAGCCCAACCTTCGACTCCACTAGAAGTTAGAGAGCAGTGCGAGGTAGTTGTCAAGGATGTAGTTGCCGTAGTGAAGGATTGCACTTCACTCTTCGAGCAGTCACTCAAAGTAGTTCCCAACCTGTAAGAAGATCCCAACATGTAGCAACTAGAAACAGAGACAAGGGAACTGCTGCAAAAGTATGACGAGGTCAAAATGATAGCATGCACCATCACCATCATGCAGATGCTTGTGAAGCTGGAGGAAGCGAAGGCACTTAAGGGACATTTGAATGCAACACAGTGCAAGGAGGTAGTACTGAAGGCCATATTAGGGCCTTGGCTAGATGAAGCCTATGTGCTCACAGCCACTGTTGAAGGAAAACTAGTTAGTCTACAGGAAACACAACAGAAAATAGAGGCAGATAGCACAGGACCAATGACAAAGAAGCTGGTCGAGCAAGTTAAGCAAGCGACAATGGAGTGTGCCGCCAAGGTTACAATAGTATAGGTCGAGTTTTGATTTCTTTGCGACAAGATCTCCACACTAGAAGAGTGACTCAGGGGCACGTCACCATATTTGGGTTGGGGTCCTGTTGGGACTGAGTCCCCTAGGGTCAATTTTGGGGTTAAAAGCCCAAGTTTTGGGGTAGAAAGCCCAAGTTTTTTATAAGAAGTGTAAAGTCTCCAAATTTTATGGTCTTGAAGCATGAAGATGTAAAGAGTCATAAAGGGTTTCCACTCTTTTTTTAATGTAAGTCATGTCGGCTTTAGGAGATCCACCCATGGTCTGTGGACCATGGGATTGTATAAAAAGAAGTCTTAGAAGAGTCTTTTAGTAGTTTAGTTCAGATATGTTTTTGAAGAGTCATTGATGTAATAGGTCTGTGAGAGGTAAGAGAGAAGAGTCTTAACATAGGAAGGAGGCTCTATAGCTGTGTGTGTAGAGGCCTAGGGTAAAAGTCTACAGTGGACCCCCGCAGCTGTGTGCATAGGGTAGTTAGAGTCTGTAAACGAGATCTGAACATCAATAAAGAGAATTATTTTGGAATTACCTATGTATGAGCTATTTTACTTCTGTTATGAATGCATGCGATTATGTTATGTTGAATAGTGGATTTATGATTTAATGTTGTATTGATGAGCGAATCTATGTATTTTACTTTGTTATATGAACACAAGTAAGAATATTTGTTTACACGAAGATAATCATAATGCGTGTTGAATTTATCAACTACTTAAACTAATCTGGATAAATACAGTAATAAGAGTAATTATAGAGGTGCGTAAGTGTCTGAATCACCTATTTAGGGTATGCGAAAGATAGTCGTAGACCTTCGCAGAGGTCTAGAGGATGACTAAGGGAAGTATATTGGTAATCCCTAAAAGGCTTATCGATCCATGTGAAGGAAGGTTTAGGGTATAAAGCAGAATCACTACCATCTCAAGGTGTGGAAACTTGGTTCTTGCATCCCCCGATACTGTTTTGGGTGAGACTTCAGTATGCACTTCACTGATTGATGTTGAAAGAGCTAGTAGTGTAGGGATTTGCTTAGCTAATTAACACTAAAGTTGGGTCACAGCCCATCAAGCCAACAACATTATGATTTGTATTTTCCTTATGGTGTTTTGGTTTAATTTCTAAAGTGTAATTGCGTAATGATAAACTATAATTATTAAAAGAAGCTCTGCATCATTACAAGTAATTATTAATATTTCGTAAATTTGTCCTTGTATCTATTTCTCTTGAACACTACCACATATTGAGCCAATTTTCAAAGTCTCTTTTTCTCTGTTGTGACAATCATTGGTAGAAATAATGAAAAAAAAAAGATATTTCATGAAATGTTGAACATTTTATAGTGGTATTTTCAACGCCTCCTTGCTATTCGAAAGTTTATGCTATTTGGAAGTTTGACAGAAATCGTCGTCACAATTCATGGCTTTGGAATTTAATTTAAAATTGTTGTCACATCTCATATAAACACAACATGTTTTGTGTTGTTGAAATTACGATGCATAGGACTGGAAATTGCAATGATTAGGCGTCAAAATTGTGACATTTAGGCATTGAAATTACAATGTTCAAGTATCAAAATTGCAGTGTTTGGGCACAAAAAATGCAATGTCAAAGGTTTCGTCAGAATTCCAGTGAACTTCAAGATTTAAAAAAAAAATAACAAGCTATGAGGATGGTCTAGGTCCATCCTTTTTTCATCCATCGATACTTAGAATATTCCTAGCTTTGACTAATTGTAGCTTTTACAACCTTATATATAACAAGTATATTGATTGGTAATGGCTTCATGATATAAAATCCCTAGATTTGCATAAATTTTCCATGTGGTTACTTCTCAATGCTAGTTAATGTCTCTTGTAAGAGAAATTGAAGCACTTGCTATTTCACCCATTCTATGAAACGAAATCAATTAATATCAGAAAAGGAAAAGAATAGAAAAGTATTCAAGAACATGAAATTGCATTGAATGTAGGTCTTTTAGGCACCGAAAAAATCCCTTTATAGTGAGCATCCAAATGTGAACCTTCCATTAGATTTGAATATGCTAATCTAAAAAATGATGATGACTATGCAATATTTAAACAATAAGTATGACGAAGCATATAAGACTTCAAACCTTGACTAAGTATTGTGTTGTATCTTCATTTTTTCTAGATAGATTTATCGATAATTAGCTACTACTATGTTGGGAAATCTCATTAGACAATCTTTTAATATACTTTAAAGTTTTGATCATTCAATATTTTGAGCTTTGATCAAATCATATATGATTTTCAATTTCAAACTTCCTTATAAATTTATGTTGAATACAAATGATAAAATATGAGATTGACTTTGATTCATTGTTTCATTTAAATCTTCATTGTCTATTTACACAAATTTCATATATTTATAAGTTTATGTATATCGTAACGTAATTCAATTTTTTTTTTTAAATATATCATCCGCGTCCTTTTCCATATACCCTAACCCCACTAGACTAAGTTAAAGGAGATATCATTTCCTCTTATGATCTACCCATTCTTAAAATAAAGAAAATGGGAAATTTGAAAGCGAAAGTTATTAACTTTCTTTAATTTAAAATTAAAAATATTTATTTTGGGTTATTCGTTTTCTTTCATTCGAGATTATTTTGATCATAGACTTCAATTTTAATATTTTTATGTTTCGAATTTATAGATAGTAAATTTAAAATAATTTATCCAACTACAAAGAGGAACGTTTAGAGTAAAACTTTAAACCAAGATTTCCACATTTATAGAAGTCACATCTTTGTTATTCACTCAACAAATTGGCATGAAAATTCATTAATGCTAACCATTTTTTCTATATTTAAGTGCTAAACAAATACAAAGGCCTATGCAAAATTCTTATAATTTCCATGAATTCGTGATCTTACTATGCTTCGCTATAGAAATAGCTAATCTGAAAATAATGTGCCAAAATTACTTATAGTTCTACTAGCTTTTACTGATCTAGATAGGTTTCACTGGATGAAGGAAATAAAATATGTCCAAAGAACTTCTGTGGATTAAAAAAAAAAAAAATTGTCAAAATAACTTAGGTTTGTGTTGTTCCACTATTGAGAGGGATCTTCAGATCACTCGATTAAGAAAATGCATTTCCAGATCCTGAACATGATGTATTTCATCTGATGAGAAGTACAACTCGAAATTATACCTCATATTTATAAGTAAAAATATCCCTCACTAGAAGGGAGAATGTTTTCCGTTATATTCATCAATACTATTGTTGTTTTGTAGATTTTATGTTGGAGATGAGACAAATTTTCAAGCCAGTTCCTTGTAATGTCTTCAGATCTCAAAATATGCAGCTAGTTATAATGGCCCTTTACAAATGACATTATCAGTGATAGAAACATATGATTCCAACTTCACAAATAATGGTGGATCCACGTAATGTTTACATCAAACAGTAAGAAATAAAGGAAAGGAAAAGGCAATACATTTGGCGTCATCCAACACATGTAAAAATGCAACAAAATCCCAAGCACTTGGAACACAATAGAGACATCCAATCTTGTAATTCCCAGGATACAAATAAAGAGTGCCCTAAGATGGAGGTATGAATAAACACCAAATAAATAAAAAGACATCAAAGAACATAAAACAAGAATCTAATGAACATTACCATAATGTTACTCACTAATCTATGCAAAAATATATTTTGCATTCGGATCAACTTAAATTTCAGACATATTGAATATATGCATTGATATGTTCATGATAATTCAAAATAAAGGATGGTGGAAAGAATTCAAAAAACAAAAATATGTGAAACCTAGGAATAATAATATTATCTACATGATGGTATAATCCAATAACCTAATTACTTAAAAAATGGAAAAAGATAAAAAAAATATAATAAAAGATAGGATTGCAAATTTCTATATGTGTGAGAGTGTGTGAAGAAATAAGGAACATTTTATCACATTGAGTAAATAAATAGATGAAAATTTTATAACATTCTCTCTTTTTGTGGTCATTTTCTTCAATGTCTTAACTTTAACCCGCTCACTGTGGAGATGATCAATTTCTCTATACGCTGATATGATATGTACATCGCTCTATTCTTGAGAATGAGAATGAACACACTTCTATGGAACTATTATATTTGAAGAGGGGAGAGAATATGAGAGTTGGATTTCCTATACTACATTCATTATATTGCTCGTGAAACATGAATCAGTGCAATTCTTGCAACTGCGTGAATAGTTGAACCCAACACAATTAACTAATGTACTAGTTAGGTTAACTTTTCTCTTAGCTCTCGTTTTAGGAATCAACAAGCACAACTCCAACCAATACTAATACTAAGTATGGTCCCGACTTTGATATCTCTGTAAAGGGTTTCACCATCTATTATTATAGGTAATCTATGACTCCCTAAGTTGGAAAATTAATTGGGACTTGTTCTAAAAGCTCCAATGAGATACTCTCCTCCAATAAGTTGACCCCTCTAAATATCACATAGCTTTTAATATACACTTTCCTCACTCCATTTTAGGATAGTATATGTAGGAGATCATTTTCAAATTCATTAACAGGTTTTATGCACATACAACATTCATGTGTGGGTAATTTTAAAATTAGCACTTTCCAAATCTATATTTTATTTCTCGTGTTTCAAAATGTTCAAAAATTATTTTTGAGGTTGTACAAGCACCTAATTTGTGAATATGATGCTAAAATATTTCAACATCAGAGTGCAAGTCCCCAAGCAAAGGAAAGACCATTTGAAGGATGGATAACTAAAATTGTTTAAGCTCAAGTACATGTATCTATAAAGTGAGAAATTATGTTAATGTCCACTTCAAGGAAACTAGATTCATTCCCAAGAAGAGACGCATTATTGTAATGATATACAAGATCAATGAATGGAGAACATGAAATTTTCGATGTTCAGCTACATTTCTCCAAAAAGAAAAAAAAAATTATATATATGACAAATGGAACATAACCAGAACCATTCCGTGAAGAAATGCATTATTTATTTTGCAACAAAAACCTCAAGGGGAACTCCAAAGGATGTCTCCCCACATTTGTGGATGGCATCCCTTGACAACTTGTCAGATAAGGTTAGTTCACATTACACATAAAGATAAGAATAAAACACCTGGTGGAACAAAATAAGCTAAATGCCCAACAAAATTTGCGACAACCACTTGAGATAATCCTTTGGGCTATAAATGCATTATTGTGATGGTATATAACTACACTGTTTAATTTTTAAGGCTAGGGTTTTGGTCGTAAAAATATACACATGATGCCAATATTTACTATGTAGTAGATACTTGAATATAATTTTATCGCTATGTAACTTACCATAATAGGGTATAAAGGAATTTATTTCTAGCCAGGAGAATGAAGCCTGACTTAAAAATTCTTAAATTTATTTTCTTTTAGAATTCACACGTAGTGCTCTTGGATGACTGAGAATATGTTCCTTTGACATGAAATTCATCACATTGCTTGACAAATCCATCCTTGGTGAATGAAAGTTGTCATATTACCTAACTTTAACAATAACCTACATCTATTTTGCTTCAAGACTCAGTGGAGTGTTTCCCTTAAGATAATACTGGTTAAGGTCTTCCTTGGAAGATGAAATTCAACACGTTACCTTACAAAAACTCTCACAATTTGGCCAAGTATGAACTAGAGAGGAAGAGCACTTATGATGTTTGTTATAACATTAGTAAATGTAAATGTGAAATCTCTAGCTGCATAACCACAAAATAAGGCAATTTAGAAATTAATTTCTTTTGGCTAAGAAAAGAAATATATAATCCATAATGTTAAGTCAGCTAGCATATTATATAGGAATATTGTAGATTTTCATTTATGGTACAAAAACCTTATAGCTTCCTACTTGAGTATTTGGGCATCAGACAACCATAAATCCTTTCTCATTTAAAACAATCCCTTTTTATGAAGTAACTACAAATATTTGTTGAAGTCCTCCCATTACTATTATTGTCACATTCTTTCTTGCTAAGCTAATTAGGTGATCTATATCAAGGCACACTACCAAAGGAGGAGGGGCCTTTCCCTTTGAAGCGTGAATATGAATAATTTACCAGCACTATCCTAAGCTATTGATGATGAACAATTAGTGACAACATACTCACACTTACAAGGAAATATTCTAGAAAATGCACATATTAAAATATTATAAGGTATGTGGCCTAAAGAATATCAATATGCCATGACATAGAAAAATAGTATACTTCATAGCAGGTTGTAGGCCATCAACTTAATTGTGCATAGCATAGCCAATATTGTATAAGAGTAATAGGCACCATTGTCAATCCATAACGACTTAGGTTTTGAGCCATGCAAACAAAGGCACTACAAACTTTCTTCCAAGAAAATTAGGAAAATGCCTTTGGCTCAATAACATTGCATAAGGATATAGGAATGAACCATTTTGAAGTTAACATGGGCATATTTGTTAACAATACAAGTACAAAAAATGCATAGTGTTGACTTACTTGGTATAATGATGTCATGAAAACATATAATCTATGGCTAGAATCCATGTTTCACAAGGTATATGAACACAAAAGCTTTTTTATAGATATGAAGTTCCCTTTATCAAATAGCGAAATATATCAAGGAATCATCATTCTTTGGTCTAAATTTTTAGTAGCAATGTTGGAAATGGAAGGGAAACTAGAAAAAATAGTAACAATTAAAAACATGAGGTAATATTGTTGGCATTCTCACATTTCACTTTTGGTATATGTGCAATGGTTGCATGATTTAGAGAAGTGTATAAGAAAACTATCTTTGGGCATGGCAGCTATGGTTAATAGGAAAAATATAGTCGATTGGAATTAATAAAAAAATATTAGAATCATCACTTACTGAAAAAGGTCCACCCATTATCATATAGGTGAGAAAGTATAAAATGACTAGGAATTGTCAAATACATATGAAAACATTATTTGAATAAGAATTATTATTATAAGTTTCATGACTTGGAAAGTTTTGGTTTGAAATATATACACAAAGTGGCTCCTAGTTAATAGCGAGTTCATAGAAGCACAATCACCAAAGCTAATTCAAAGATGTAGTGATTTCCAAATATAATGCAAAAGATAATAAACTCATTCTTCATTACGTACAAGAAAATCGTCAATGCATTCTTTCAAATTTGTACTCAAGTATAAAAATATTACAATCTAGGGAGTTCAATGGCCCTCCCACCAATTTTAGATAACATACAGATAAATATTGAACAAGATGGGATGATCTAACTCAACCCTAATTTATAATAATTACTTTGAGGAAACTATACCCCACAAACCAATAAAGAATTTGATCTACTGACTACTATATTTCCAAGAATACATTATAACACAAGTTGTGCTTTAACAGAATAAAGACATCTTCTTCAAGTTTTCCTAACTTACGAGACCCTCACTGACATATGAACTAATTTTGGGGATGTGAAAAAGAAAGAAGAAAAATAATCCCATAATGACAAATTTTGGGGATGTGAAAAAGAAAGAAGAAAAATAATCCCATAATGACAGACTTCCTAGAATCTCCTGTTATCACCTAAAAAATGTTCACCTAGCCATTTTACACTAGCTGGATAGAAATACACCATGTAAGATTAATTTTACCCTAATAAAATTGCTTTCACCATAGGAAATAATTTAGTAAATCATTTTTTATTAAATTATTTATGTTTAAAATAAAAAATCTTGAATAAATCATTATTTTTTTTAATTTTCTCTAGAAATAATTATTAAATCATTATTTGATAATTGTTTCTTAACACATTCGACTAAATCACCTAGGAATAATTAAATAAATCATTATTTATTTATAATTCCTTAATTTTGTTTTTGTAATAATTTTTAAATCACTATTTAATAATTATTTTGAATTCACACTTTTCATAATCCTTGAAAAGTGATTAATAAACTATTTTATTTGTTCATTACTTCAACTATTTTCTAAATAAATATATCTGACAATTTTAAATATCTTTTCTCTCTCCAAAAAATAAACAAAGTATTCCTAATAATTAAATCTTGATTTCGTCAACAATATTTTATTATTTTCCAACTTTTAATTTATCTCAATATTTTTTTATAAATAAGAGGGTTTTCTATTCATTCTTCACCATGATCATTATCATCGTCCCCACTAATGTCTTCTCACATTTGAGCTCCCACTTGAGTTCTACCTTGCTTTTGGGTTTTCTGCATTTTGAGAGAGAGAAACAAATCACTAAAGCATAAGGACATCAAAGGACCCATCCCACAGAAGGGGATTTGGAAATCTTTGTTATAAACCTCCTTCACCAGGTGTTTTCTAATAAAATATTATTTATTTAAAGTCTTCTTCAATTGGGTTATTACGTCATTTATTTCTTGTTGTTCTATGCTTTGGATTACATATGATATTTTTGTTGCAGGGTCTTTCTCTTTGATTTTTGCAAATATGAAGCGTAAAAAGTAATATTTTGTAATTAGGGTCATTTGTCACTGGTGACTTAAGTGAAGCATTTTTGGTACACCTTTATGAAATCTTTACACTAACAAATGGTGACTCCACTCAGTGTTTAGCTTCATAGTCATCAACAAATGACGACTTCACTAGTGTAGTAATTCAAATCCTTGGTGACTGTCATGAGCTTGGTTTACACCACCAAGCTAATACTTGAAACACTACACCTTAATAATTTAACATGCATAGATTAACTCCACTTAGGCATGAGGGCCAAACAATCTGTGTAGTTATATGTAGGATCAGTGGGATAGGCTTCCAATAATACCCATCGATCGCTTACATTAAGACATAAAATTTGACATATTAGGTACATTGAAATCCTTTACTGTCTTATGGTCGAAATCTAGAGTGCGTCGAAAACCTAATTCAGAGGGGGTTAGGCTAGGTTATCGTGTGACCGGTTCTCCTTGGGGCTACCCAACCTGTGGCAAGGAATACCATGCAGTGGTTGATCACCAAGAAGCTAAAGATGTGACCATCCTGTGGGATGAAGGTAACCGTACTGACCAATCATAGGAAAAGGATTGGTTGTCGGCAAAAGTTAGTTCTCTACCCCACCTTTCTCTAGATAACTCTTCTTGTTGGGACCAAGTTCCGTCAAGTATGAAGTCTTTTGGAAGGTCATCTGAAACAATAGAATTAGAACTTGTTTGAGGATTTATATCACCTATAGGCTAGAGTTTATTTTTCTTTGATAGGATCCATTTTCTTGAATTAGAGTAACATATTAATATAGTTAGTTTACACTTGGCACCATTGCACTAGGTGTTTGCTTGTTGTTTGTTGATATTCTTCTCCTATCATCCATTTTTAGTCTATTGAGTTATCTTTGTCTTGACATCATTGCGCCCCTTAGGAATTTGTCATGGAAACTTTGTGGCATTTGTCCCCAGTTTCCTTTAGGACATCTTACTCCTCCCCATCAAGTTAGAGTTCATTCTTCTAGTCCTCCATTGAGTCCTCATTCTAACACTAGTTCTTCCTATTCTTCGAGTTCTTCTGATTCTTCCAATGCGGGTGCGGAAAACCAAGGTGGTAACCAAGGTAACCCGAGAAGCAGAACCTCTACATGTATGGTTTTTAATCATCAATTTCTTCCCTTTATGGTTGGTTTGAGCCTCCCTGATTTTAGCCAGCTCAATAACGATCCTCTTCTCCATGACCCAAGTTGGCCACCTATGCGTACCAAACTTCCTTCTAACATCCCCAATTTCGAAGGAAATCTTGAAGAAGATCCCACAAATCATGTTTAATATTTTCATAGTGTTGTTCATAACTTCATCCAATTCCATCAATGAAGACTCCATTCGTCTTCGTCTATTCCAATTCACCTTTACAAGAGATGCTCCAAAGTGGTATGTGGACCAACTCCATGCCACCCATTCCACCTTCACAGCTCTAGCGAAATATCTTTTGTCATACTTCTAGTTACCCCTATGATAACACACTGGTAATGAACTCATGACCTCTTTCCACCAATCTTCTACCACGGGCCTATCTAACCATGAATGGCGTAGAAGGAGGAGCATATGTAGGGCTCCTGAATTTGAAGATCATGTTTATATGGATTGGTTCCATAGATCACTTTTGGCCTGCATTGGTAAAGATGTTGCCTCCCACTTCCCCAAGTTTGAGGAAGAAGTGCTCAAGTAGCTTTGAAATGTGATTTGATCTATGCACAATAGTGATATGTTTATATTGTCCTTCCCGATCTGCCTTGCCGTGGTGCTACTAATGCATTGTGGGAATCTCATTCTTGGATCTATGTCACACCCTCAACCTCCACCATATCCTTAGCTTCATATGATTGATAGTCAACCCAGCAGGGACCAGTTCCACTTACACCTATCCCCTTCCTACTCCTTCCCATGGAAACCCTTACCAAGGTTCAAGCATGCCATATGCATATCCCCATCCACATGAGTCAATGCCAAGGCCCCTTGTAGCTTCACCTAGTTATCCTGGTTATCCCAATGTTGTCACCAATTCCTTCTATCCTTATCCACTTCCTAGAACTCGAGCCTCTGAGAACCAGTGCCCCAACCTCCCATGCCAAAAAACAACCACCTCTTCAAGGTCAATTGTATGCTAAGCCCAATGAAACGCATCCCCCAACCCGAAGCAAAAGAATAAGGGGAAGGGTAGTTAACATTGGAAGAAGTTGAAATAACATTCCAGGAAGTTCAAGTTGATTTTATCAAATTTTCACTCTATTATATCCAATGGCTTTGTGGTGAGTGTAATGGAAGTGATGGTCCTTCATATGAAGGCAATTTTTTATTATCTAAATGATCATGTATGTATATTTAGCAACCCTTTATAAATTCGAAGTTGCTGTAATTACGTGAGTCCTGTTTTGAAATTTACGTAGCAAAGGAATTGAAAGAAATAGTGAAATCTCCACCATGTGAATATACTTAAACGTAAGTTCATAGGAACTTTGCAAATATGACTCCAAATATAAGTGTGAGATGGAATTGAAAGAAATACTGAAATCTCCACCATGTGTATATAATTAAACATAAGTTCATAGAAACTTTGCAAATATGACTGTGAGATTACATGAAAATGACGGACTGTAAATTGGATCCACCGGCTTGTAGGTCAAACCATTTTTTACTACAACTAATAGGTGAAGGTAGAGATGGAGACCACCTTCTTCCTGCCATAAGAAAGCAAAGAAAAAACAGATGCAAAGAGCGCAAAATTTTATATGTGCAGAAGCATATAGAGAAATTACGACCTTATAGGAGGATATTGTTACTGAGCAGTGGAACAATATGGCCATATGACGGGAGTATAAAATTCTGCAGCTACTAAAACGAAGATCCGAACAGTGCCAAATAGGCGAGGCAACCGACGAATGGAGCATTGATATAAGTGGTGGGTTCAGAGTGCGCATAGTCGTTGCGCTCGTCGGAAAAGCGGTCATTGTTGTCGGGTCCTCCAACTACAGCACCAACAAGAATGTTTGGGTTGGGACCGTTGCTATACAACGACCGGAAGCCATCGTTGCAGGAAATCTTTTGGGGATGGTTGTATATGGAAGGCAACGACGAACCCCTGTGATGTATACGTTCTGGAAACTTGGCGCCGTAGCCCACCATGTATGACATTCCCAGAGGGTTGTCTCCCAGTATATAGTCCACCTGTAAAGAAATATAATTTAGAAGATAACGATCACGAGTACGCCTAAAAGCACCGTTTGAGCCCCAAAGGCACAGAAAAACACTACTCAGTGATTGTACCTGTCTTTTCGCAAGAGTACGTATCCGAGTTGGAGTAGCTATGATGTTCCCGCATCTCACCACTTGGTTGGAAACGCTCAAGTATTTTGCATAAGTTAAAAGCAGGAAAGTTGTGGACGTCACATATTGCAAGTTACTATCACTCATGTCGAAGAGCAGCCCCCCTGCAAAATCTCAAATCAAATAAGTTAGCCTAGACTTTAATCATCGGCCAAACAAAACAAATATAGTACGCTCAGACCCGGCTAGATAAAACTATAAAATTTATAAAGTCAGTATTGTGGATTCTCATGAAGATTAACCTGCTGTGTACTGCGCCTGAGAGGATGGTGTTCCGGGCAAGAGAGAGCAAATGAAGTTGTCAGCATGGCCCTTGTATTCCTCAAGGGACTTGGAATTTTGTGACAGAACTTCCTGCACACCGAAGGCAACATTTGAGGTGAACAACAAAATTGCTGAAACAGATATAATGATGTGTGCTTAATCCAATATAGTTAGAAGCATGACTCTAGTTTGGTGCATAATTTAACCTTAGCCAAAAGAACTCTGGTTCCTGCATGCTTTTCGTCCCAGCTCAATAAATTGACGCTGTCGTCCGCGCCAAAAGTCTGGCCATTTGATTGGATGTAGGTGAGATATGATGCACTGCCTGACGCTTTTTGCAACCATGCTGCTCCCCACAGTAATTCGTCCTGCAAGCAAAAGATTACGATGTCGTGAGGATCATATTATTATTCTCTATTATTTCATATATATTGTCGATAGATAGAGGGAGCACTCACATGATATCCCGAGTAAGAGCAATAGAATGGGCACACTTCGGACTGGAGGGAGTCACTGTAAGTGCCTCTGTGTTTATCCGCGAAATCAAATACCTTGTCTCAACAAACAACAAAGACGGTGAGGTGAATGAAAAGATGAGAATTTGAGCTCTTTCAATTGTTGTTATTATACCTGCGTTGCAGTTTGAAGGAGAAGCTGAGAATAAGTACGGTCCGTTGTACTGAATACCAATGACGCAGCTGCAAGAGCTGCAGCCGTTTCTGCGGCAACGTCAGAGCCTGGATGTTCAGCATCTATTTTATAGACATTGCGAGGTGTGTCCATGTCTTCGGGCCTCTCCCAGCACTTGTGGTCCATGTTCGGATCGGCTACCTGTACTTTTATTCACCATTCATCATGTATCAATATGTGTATATCCATGATTCCATATTACATTCTGCAGTGTCTGTCAATATCTACATGATTCCATAGTACATGCTACAGTGTCTGTCAATATATTCCATAGTACATGCTACATGACTCCTCTCTATATATGTTTGTACCGTAAAAAGAATATCTGCATTACCTGCACGTAAAGAACACCGGGATGTGCAGCGGCTTTAAGTAGGTAATCTGTGGCCCAACGAATGGCAGTTTTTGCATGGTCGAGGTCATTTCCCATGTACTCACCGAATTCCAAAACGCTCCATGACAGCATGGTAGTCGTAAAAGCCATTGGGAAACCGAACTTCACATTGTCTCCTGCGTCGTAATATCCTCCCGTCAAATCTACCTGCAATGCAATTTAATATGAAATCAAATGTTAAACGTGGAAACCATCAATACAGCTCATCCGGATGCCAATATTGAATCCAGAATAGAAAACTGTTCAATGCGTGGAGGTGAAGGGATGATTGAATATACGTTTACTGCAGATCCATCCGAACGGGCGGAATCTCCTCGCCATCTCATCCGCTGGTTGGGAGGAAGCTTGCCAGATCTCTGACCTTCGAAGAAAAGAATGGATTTTGTGAGAGCATCTTTATAGTTCTGAGACATAGAGGATGCGCGTCCCCCATAATATGTATAATGTGCGGCGGCTTCTACTGGTGTCGCCATTGCCATCCATAGTAAACCTAAAATGAATGCTAGCAAAGAAGATGCGCAAGCTTCACTCCCCAGCTCCATTTCTCAAGTAACTACAACAGCCACAATGTCAAATGGGTTGCTCCTTTGCTACACATGGGCAGTTATGCAGCGGGAAGGAGGAGAAAGGTGACTTTATAGAATTTTGAATCAATAAAGTTCAAGGATTGACGATTAAGTCACTCGGCATATCAAGGAGCAGCGGGAATGTAAACAGGGCCACCCATTGACAAACAATTCAACCGTACGGTCTTTTTCTTTCGAACGGCGGCGCGGGAACGTGAAAACAAAGAGGGCACGGTACACCACATTCCCGGAAATTCAGAAAATGTGGCGATCAAAGGAATTGAAGGTCAGATGATAAGCAATAATTTACGAAATTATAGCGTGAGAGTGGGACAGTAATGACGTTTGTATCGCCCCTGCACATGGCTATATTGTTTCTTGTCAAGCTCATGTTGTGATTTCTATACATAGCTAAATATCAACTATGTGCGGAGTAGGACGGCCCTATGCTTGTCTGGCGCACACATGAAACATGATGGATGCGGTGACGCACAAAGGATGAAAAATGAATTGAAGGCCAGATGATAAGCACGGGTTTAAAGGACACTTGAGCAGTAATTTAGGAAATTATAGCGTGAAAGTGGGAGACAGTAATGAAGATAATCAGAGAAGTTTAGGGCAAAAGAAAGGATGGAGACATAAAAAATCCCGAGACGTTCGTAGTTTGTATCGCCCGTGCACATGGCTATCAACTATATGCGAAGTAGGACTGCACCATGCTTGTCTCTTTAGAGCAGGAATGGCGCACACAGATTTCCATACATGACAGGATCGTGATAGGTTCAAAGCATTTTCGCAAATCCAAAAGCAAAGATTTAGTCAGACTTAATGAGGGGATATTGTAAAACCTTCGCAATAGATAGATTGTAAAATCAATGCAAAAATAGTTGGTTCATTATTTGATATTATTGTTGAAATAGCATTATAGATGTATATGTACTTTTTGAAAGATCAACTGATCCGTTAAAGAGCACTTTGAATAACGCAATACTTATTTAATTAATAATGTTAATTTTAATCAAATAGATTAGTTGTTAGATATTATTTATCTGGTGATGTTCACAGAGGTGAAGAAGTGAGATTGAAACTAGTGAAATAAATTACATAGCTTCAATCATCACTTCTGGGGCTTGCACCCAATAAGCAAGACTTCTCGAGAGGTCATCCTGCACGGATCCTCTCTGGGTCAAGTGCACTTAACTATGGAGTTTTCCCCACAATCAAGCCCACTTAGCTTGCTACCCCATTTGCAAAACCTTAGCAAGTCTTGTGCGTCATGGACCATTGAAGTAGAGTTTCCTTCACTCTTTTTGAATTAAAACACTTATATGGTCAACATTTAAAAGAAAACAATCTAAAATATAATTAAACTATGATTTATTTTAAACTATAATAATTAATATAATTAATATATGTGTATGTATATTTTAAGATTTTTAACCATAAAGATTTTCCTCCATTTTATTATAGAATTTTTAAATAGACTTTGTTATAATAATATGGGTAGATATTACTATAGATCAATATTATGGTTTACTAATATCATATATCCAAAAAATCATAACCCATATTTATATGATGTTTTTTTAATTAATTTATTTAACTAAAGGAGAAGACATAACACCAATAATTTTAAAATATCTCAAATTTGATTTATGAGTACTACTAAGAATGTTTTAAAATACATTTTGAAGATTAAATCTCTACCATCCACCTAATAGTTATTGATAATTAAACTAAAATTCTAAAATCCATATTTCAAAATATAAACACCTATCCACTTAATTATTACACCAAGCTCTATTCTTATTATATAACAATTATTTATTTGTCAACCCCAATACAACAATTAAAAATATTTATCTATTTTTAATCCCTTGTAATCAATAAATGATTTTTCTATTAGACTTGTTGTTATATATGTATATATAATCATGGACATTCACCCCCACTTTATCATGTACATTGTTAACTTATAAATACACTATGCTACAATACTATGGGTCAAATTGATTGAGTTAGAATGGTTGGGTGTCTAAGGAGAAAAGAGGAGGAATGAGAAAGGATGATTGAGAGTCAAAATGTCAGAGAGATTCAGAAGCAGGTTCAAAAGCGAGAGAGGGTGGAGATGGGGTTAGAGGTGGGTTAGAGACTGAGAGAGGGAGAGAGAGAGAGAGTTGTGTGAGATATAGGGAGGAAGGTAGAGAAAGAGTTGGATGGGGGATATTGTGAAGGAGGTATTAAATAAGGGATGGAGGGAGGGATAGAGATAAAGGGAGTGGAGAGAGTGAGTGATTTAGTTGTTGTGGGGGTGGGAGAGAGAATGAGAGAGAGAGAGAGAGGAAGAGTGCGAGTTAAATAGGTGAGAAGGTGGGATGAAAAAACAATGACAGAGGCATAGGGAGTCAGGGAGAGTAGAGAGTAGGATAGAGGGAGGGAGATAGAGATACAATTAGAAGGAAGAAAGAATGGGTGAGGGAGACAAGGAGCGGCGGAGAGAACAAAGGATGAAATGATAGATAGAGAAGGAAGAATTATATATATTATATATATATATATATATATATATATATATATATATATATATATATATAGAGGGAAAGAGAGAGAGAGAGAAGGGGGGGAGAGAGACAAGGTTAAAAGAGGGTCCTTACGAAGTAGTGATTGAAGGAGAAAGGGGTATGGAGAAAGAGAGGAAGGAAAATATACAAGAAGGTGGTAGAGAAGGAGGGAGGTATAGAAGGGGAGAGGGTGAGTGATGGATACAAAGCTTGAGTAGGGAGAGAGGGGGAGATCGAGGGAGGAAGATAGAGATGTTGAATTTTATAGCTATGATCGATCTTCATAATCTATATTTTTATGCCTTGAAATGTATAATGTAATTGTAAGACTATTCTTCATCTCATTTCATTGATTAGCCCTTGAAACAATTACTATAAGATATGTTCCTCATGTGAAATTCAAAAGATAAAATTTTGTAATTTGAATTTTGAATTTTTTGTTCCAAACTAGTCAAGTTGGCCCTCCATGAAGTCATGTCGGAACTAGTGAAGAGACACACCCATTTAGATAGGCAGATCACTCTATAAAGATAATTTGATGTCCTACTCAATGAATCATTCGACCCCATACAAGACAAGATAATTATTGGGAATCCAAGAGAAGAAGAAGTAGGATAAAGAAGGAAAAGAAGGACAAATTCATCTCTAGTATCTATCTATTTCTTTATTGACCTCACTAGTGTGAATTTCTGGGCATCCTATTTGGGCACGTGAAAATTGTAGATAGGTCAAAATTTTTGGGAGGCTGAGTTTATGCGCATATTCTAGGAGGCTGAAATTCAACCTACGTAGATCAGTGAGGGCCGAAGTTTTAAGGGAATAATTTTGACTTGACTTAACTTAACTAGATTGTTGCTTGACTATGTTTAATCATAGCTTCTTCTTCAATTTAACCTAATAGTTGACTATGTGCATTAGATGTATCTTTTGTTGAACTGAAGAATTTCTCCAAGGAAAAGGTTGTTTGGTTTTTCTCTCAAGTGGGTTTTCCCAGGGTAAATCTTGTGCTCTTTTTGTGCCTCTTTGTGCATTGTCATCTCTATTGTCCTTATGACTTTGTGGTTGAATTTCTTAAGTGTAATTGCTTAATGATAACCTATAATTATTAAAATAAGCTCTACATCATTAAAAGTAATTATTAATATTTCAAAAAATTTTCCTTATATCTATTGCAATTTAACACTACTAAATATTGAACCAATTTTTGAAGGCTCTTTGTCTCTCTTGCGACAATCATTCAGATCAATAACAATGAAAAAAAGATTTCATGAAACTTCGAACATTTTACAGTCATATTTTCTACATCTCCTTGATATTTAGAAGTTTGACGGAAATCATCATCACAATTTTTCAGCATTAGAATTTCAATGGAAACCATCATTTTGTCTCATTTAAAGACAACAGTTTTTGTTTCGTAGAAATCGCAATGCTTAGGAGTGGAAATTGTGATTGTTAGGCATGGAAATTTTGATGGTTAGGTGTGAAAATTGTGACATTCATGCGTTGAAATTGCAACATTGAAGAATCAAAATTGTGGTGTTTGGGGATGGAAATTGTGATGTTAGAAGGCTTGCCAAAATTTGAATGAATGTGTGGATTAAAAAAAAAATTAATAGTCTATGAGGATGGTTTAGGTCCATCCTTTTATCATCCATCGGTACCTAAAATATTCCTAGTTTTGACTAACTATAGCTTTTAAAACCTTACATATAACATGTATATTGATTGCTAATATTTCATCATATAAATTTGCTATATTTGTATAGATTTTCCATGTGGTTACTTATCATTGGTAGCCAATGCCTCTTCTAAGAGAAATTGAAGCACTTGTTATTTCATCCATTTTGTGAAATGAAACCAATTAATATCATAAAAGGAAAAGAATAAAAACTTATTCAAAAACCAGAAATCCCATTAAAAATAGGCCTTTTAGACACCAAAAAAAACCCTTTATAGTGAGCATATAAAGATGAAGCTTCCATCATATTTTAATATGTTATTCTAAAAAATGATGATGACCATGTAATATTTAAATAATAATGATGGTGATGCACATAAGAATTCAAACATTGACTAAGTATTATGTTGTATTTTCATTTTCTTATAGACTTATTGATAATTGGTTTCTACTATGTTGGGAATATCATTGGACAATTTTTAATATACTTCAAAATTTTGATCATTAAATACTTTGACCTTTGAAACTTTGATCATATCATATATGATTTTCAATTTCAAAATTCCTTATGATTTTATGTTGATCTCAAATGAAATGATCAAATATGAGATTGAGTTTGATTCATTGTTTCAGTGAAATATTCAATGTTGATTTACATAAAAAAAAATTAATATTTCATATACTTATAAGTTTATGTATATCGTAATGTCATTCATCCTCTCCTTTGAAAATATATCATTCCCATCATTTTCCCTCTAACCACGTACCAATAACCTAATAGAATAAGTGAAAAGAGATATCATTTACCCTTATGCTCTAGCCATTCCATTCTTAAAATAAAGACAATGGACAATTTCAAATGGAAAGTTATTACATGTCAACTTTCTTTAATTTAAACTTCAAAATATTTATTGTATTTTATTCATTTTATTTCATTAGAGATTATTTTGATCATAGACTTGAATTTTAATATTTTTATGTTCTAAGTTTATAGATAGTAAATTTCAAATAGCTTAGCCAACTACAAAGGGGAATGTGTAGAGAATAAATTTAAGCCAAGTTTTCGCAATTTATAGAACTCACATCTTTCTCATTCACTCAACAAATTAGCATGAAAAATGCTTAATACTAACCATTGTTTTTTGTATTTAAGTGCTAAACAAATACAAAGGCCCATATAAACTTCTTATATTTTCCATGAACTTGTGATCCTTCTATGCTTCCCTATAGAAATAGCTATTTTATAAATAATGTTCCAAAACAACTTATAGTTCTACTAGATTTTTGTGATCTATATAGGTTTCATTGGATGAAGGAAATAAAAATATGTCCAAAAAAATTCTATGGATTAAGAAAAGAACAAAAACAAAAAAATTATTAAAAAAGCTTAGGTTCTTCTACCATTGAGAGATATCTTACTGTCACTTGATTAAGAAAATGAAATTCCAAATCATGAAAATTATGTATAACATCGCATTAACTAATGACAAGTACAACTCAAAATTATACCTCAAATTTATAAACACAAAAATCCCTCACCATAAGGGAACACGTTTTCCATTATATTCATCAATATTAATACTACTAATGTCTTGTAGACTTTATTTTGGATATGAGAAAAAATTTCAAGCGCGTTCCTTGTAATGTCTTAAGATCTCAAAATATGTAGCCAGTTGGAATGCCCCTTTACAAATGACATTATCAGCTATAGAAACATTTGATTTGAACTTTAGAAAGAATGGTGAATCCACATTATGTTTAAATAAAAAAATATGAAATAAACAAAAGGCAAGGACAATGCATTTGGGATCATCAAACCCATGTAGAAAGACAACAACATCCTAAGGAGATGGAACACAATAGAGACATCCAATCTTGTAATTCTCATCATACCAATAAAGAGTCCCCCAATATGGAGTTTTGAATAGCCACCAAATAAATCAAAATACTTAAAAGGACATAAGATAAGAATATAATGAACATTAGCATATTGTTACTCACTATTCTATGGAAAAATAAGTTTTTCTTTCGCATCAACTGAAATTTTGGACATATTGAATATATGTATTGATCTGTTCAAGAGAATACAAAATAAAGGCGGGTGAAAAGAATGCCAAAAACAAAAATATGTGAAACCTAGGAATAATAATATTATCTACATGATGGTATAACTCAACATCCCAATTGCTTAAAAATTGGAAACACACACACACACACACACATATATAAGTGAATAAATAATGAACATTTTATAACATTATCCCTTTTTGTGGTCAATCTTTAGTGTATTAACCTTAACCCACTCACTGTGGAGATGATAAATTCTTCTATATGCTGATATGATATGTACATCACTCTGTTCTTAAGAATCAAGATGCATATATTGTTGTGGAACTATTATATTTGAAGAGGGAAGATAATATGGGAGTTAGATTACCTAGAATACATTCATTATATGGCTTATGAAACATGAATCAATGCAATTCTTGAAACTGCCTGAATAGTTGAACCCAACTCAATTAACTAAGGTACACTTTATATTAAATTTTCTCTTTGATCTAGTTTTAGGGAATCAATAAGCACAACTCTAACAAATACAAATATTGAGGTTGAGCCTGACTTTGATGTCTCCTTACAGGGTTTCACCACCTATTATCTTGCATTGAGCTATTCTTCAGCTGGTGCATAAGTTTTGAAACCACTTAGAGGTAATATGTGACTCCCTAATATGGTATATTAATTAGGACTTGTGCTAAAATCTCCAAAGAGAAATTCTCCTCCATCAAGTTGAACCCTCTAGAAGTCACATAGCTTTGAATCCGCACTTTCCTCCATCCATTTTAGGATAACAAATTGTAGGAGATAATTTTTAGATTCATTAAGAGGATTTGTGCACATACAACATCCATGTCTCACTACTGGATGATCATGAATATAAAAAATCCTTTTTTATATTCTTTTAAAATTCATAAGTGGTGCTCCTAGATGATTGTGAATATGTTACTTTGACATGAAAGTCATCATATTGCTTGAAAAATCCATCCATGGTGAATTAAAGTTGTCATATTACCTGAGTTTAACCATATCTTGCATTTATTTTGCTTCAAAAATTAGTAGAGAATTTCTCTTAAGAGATTACTTGTTAATATCTTCCTTGGAAGATGAAAGTCAACACATTACCTTAGAAAACCTTTCACAATTTGGACAAATATGAACTAGATAGGAAGACCACTTACTGATGTTTGATATAACATTAGTAAATGTAAATATGAAATCTCTAGCTGCATAACCACAAAATAAGGAAATTTAGAAATTAAGTTCTTTCTGCTAAGCAAAGAAATATGTAATCCATAATGTTAAGTCTACTAACATATCATATAGGAATATTTTAGTTTTTAACTGATGGTACAAAAGCCTTATAGCTTCTCACTTCATTATATTGGCATCAGCCAATGACAACTCCTTTCTCATTTAAAACAATCTTCTTTCATTTGAATGCAGCCATCAGAAGAATATTTTCCACAACATCAATTATCTCAAACACATCTTTGATGAAGTCAATACAAATATTTTTTGAAGTCTTCCCATCTCTATTAATGACACATCATTTCTTTCTAAGTTGATTAGGTGATCTATATCGAGGCACAATGCATAAGGAGGAGGGAGGTTTCCCTTTGAAGGTTGAATACGAAGAATTTACCAGCACTACCCAAAACTAATGACAATGAACAATTAGTAACAACTTACTCACACTTGTGAGGAAATGTTCCAGAAAATGCACATATTAAAATATTAGAGAATATGTGGCCTAAACAATATAAATATATTAAGGAATAACAAAATAGTTTATTTCATAGCAATTTGTAGGCCATAAATCTAATTGTGCATAGGATGGTCCATATTGTGTTTGAAAAATAGGCACTATTTTCAATTCATCGAGACATAGGTTTTGAACCATGCAAACAATGACACTGTAAAATTTCTTCCAAGAAAATAAGAAAAATGCCTTTGGCTCAATAACATCACATAACGATATAGGACTATATCATTTTGACATTAACTTGGACATCTCTCTTAACAATACAAGTACAAAAAGTGTAGAGTGTTGAATTACTTGACACAATGATGTCATGAAAACATATAATCTCTTGCAAGAATCCATGTTTCACAAAGTATATGAACACAAAGATTTTTTTCTAGAGTCTAGATATGAAGTTGCCTTTATCAAATAGTGAATTGTTTCAACGAATTATCATTGATGGGTCTAAATTTTTAGTAGCAACATTGGAAATTGAAGCGAAATCTAAGAAACATTGACACTTAAAAACAATAGGTAATATTGTTGGTATTCTCACATTCCACTTTTGGTGTATGTGCAATGACTCCATGACTTATAGAAGTGTATAATAAAATTGTCCTTGGACATGGAAAGTGTGGTTGATAGGATAAAATATAGTCTACTGGAATTAATAGAAAAATATTAGAATCACCACTTACTGAAAATGGTCTACGTATTATCATATAGGTGAGAAAGAATAAAATGACTAGGTATTGTGAGATACATATGAATACGTTATTTGACTAAAAATTATTATTATAAACTTCATGACTTGAAAAGTTTAGGTTTTAAATACATACACAAAATGGATCCTAGCTAATAGCCAGTTCATAGAATCATAATCACCAAATTTAATTCAAAGTTGGCGTCATTTCCATATATAACGTAAAAAGTAATGAACTCATTCTTCATTATGTACATCAAAGAAAAGTGCCAATGCCTTATTTCAAATTTGTACTCAAGTATAGAAATATTACAATCTAGGGATTTCAGTGGCCCTTCCCAACAATTTGAGATAACATACACATAAATACTTGAATAACATACAATTCTCTAACTCAACTGTAATTTATAATAATTCCTTTAAGGAAATTGTAACCCACAAACTAGTAAATAATTTGATCTAGTGAATACTATTTTGAAGAATACATTACAACATAATCTATACCTTAGCAGAAACAAAAAATTTTCTTCAAGTTTTCCAAACTTATGAAACTCTCACTAATATATGCACTAATTTTGGGGATGTGATAAAGAAAAAGAAAAATAATGCCATATATGAGACTTCTTATAATGTTCCCACATAAAACACATAAAATATTGCGTTTAGGGGGAAGCTAGTGTCAAAATGAAAATAATAAACCTAAGGAGAAATGAATCATATTTTCTTGAGAGGAAAAAAAAAATCAGTTGTAACTACAGACTGTCTATCCCATTCTAACAATATTTGATTCATTTACAATGTTTAATATTATTGGGTGGTTTAGGAAAAATTGAGTACAATGATACTTCTGTTGTGACTTGAGTCATCATCCAATAAGAAGGAAATGCTAAAAGCATTGTTAAAGTCTTCTATCATCAAGACTCTCATAACAAGAAGCATTAATTTATTTAAAACACGTATTTACATGAAGGCCAAGGATAGCTTGAATCAAAATTATATTCAAGAAAATAACCCTCTATGTATGAAAACTGATGACTTACATCTAGAGCCATGCTATGTGTGCCATATTTATTATCCCAATACATGTTGTTGATATGGTATAGTTGTTGTATACTCAAAACCTTAAAACAAAAAAATTAGATTATGAATATTAGTTAATGAAGAAACTTGAAGAAAAGTTCCCTCACATATTGGAGTATATTATTATTAACATATATGATATATCACTCACCGGCACAGATTGTGTGTAATTTCAGACAAAGAATTCTTTGGATTTTGATGTATGACCTGCTCCATAAACGAGAATGAGCTAGGATTAACATTTGATCCAATTAGAGTTAGGATTAATATTTTTAGTTCTTGGAATTCTAGATAATTGATCTGCCTTCTGACCATTTTGTAGCCGTGCCCCTTTGTTAAAGAATATGCACCTGTGACATAACATGTAGATACATCAAGAAATCATTATGGTATTTCAACGAAGTTTCCAAAGTCATTGAGAAACATGCAACTTAGTTTGTGTGTTTCAAAATGAATGTAACCAACGTGGTTATATAAAATTATTCCAATATTTTTGTGTTGAGCACCATATGAACTTGATATCTATTCTTAACACAAAGACGTTGAGTGAATGGATAGGAGTTTGCGATATTGACTCAGAGGGCAATGCATAAACGTTGATGGATTCTCTTGTGTTGATTGAGAAGGACTATGACAAACGAATAGAGGCCAATGTTAGGGCATTAAACAGTAAAAATCACTCTTGGCATGTGTTTACTAATTCATGATTTTTATGAGAAGTTGTAAAGATGAATGTGATGGATGATGTTCATCACTCAGATAGGAAAGATGTATTACAAATAAATATTCTATTTGGTGATAATTTTAAAACCCTCTTACTATTGATGGTTAACCAAAAGTATTGCAAGGTTAAAGGTCCCAATTTATCATTTTCCAGAAAGGATATGGATAAAATTTGATTGGAAATAAAATTGTTGTCATCCTTGTTTATTGTTGGCAAATAAAATCCATTTTTAAAGGTAATTTTGAGCAGAAGATAAACATGATAGAGCATATATAGGTCGAGGACTAGAGAAAAGGATCACTTTGAACACATCTAATAATCAATTGATATTTTACTTCATGTTTCGAGGAAACATTTAAGAATTTAAAGGATCATCTCCATAATTTCAATGATTCATAAACACCTTTGAGGTAGTATTTGGGTATTAAAGGAAACACATAGCAGAGAAATTTCCAATCTAATATTTTTGGTAAAAAATAAGAAAGATGCACATTTCAAGGTAGATGTTGAATATTTTTAGGCAAAATAATCAGTTGGAAAAATCTTGTTTCCAGAACATATGGCAACCAATCCTTAGTCCAATATTGAAAGGATTCAGGCCTAACAATCTCAATCCTCTTGCAATCAAACATATATGTTATAATTTGTAAGGAAAGTAGGTGGAAGTCTATGGAAAATGGTGACTTTAAGGATTCCTATTTTAAAGGATATTTGACCAACAACCTTAACAACTCACGTTTTTCAATCTGATCCATATTTGGTTTGTTTTTAAAATATTAATTAGTTTTAATTCCTAGAAGATAGTTTTATGTTCCTAGAAGATGGTAACAACTTGAGCATCTAATTTGTAGTTAAGAAATTCTTTGCAATTTGAAGAGGGTTTATAATTTGAGAGAAAAAACCATTTGTATGTATAGGAGATATTTTTAATATTGATCAGATTTTCTGAGGCAGAAGTACATGGAAAAATTTCTCAGTGATTCTTGCGTTGGTGTTCTATAGTTTGTTTCTAAGTGAATGAATTTCCCTCTCTATAATTCATGAATTGATTATTCTTCATTTTTGAATGAAATTAGATGAAAATATAACTCATGTTTGATGCTCTATTTTGTTACATACGAATATAGTCACCCCATATTTCTAAAGTTAAAGAAAAATTCATTTTTTCTTAATGCTCTTTTGTAATAGACTGTACTTCTTCCACCATACTACAACTAATTAATGTCTAATATAAGGTTGTCTAACTTGCTTTTGAGAGTTATTTGTTCATAAACCAGTCCTTAAAAGTCCTTTGATTGATATCATATTATTCTGAATCCATGCCCAATGTATTTTCTCTGTATCCAACACTCTATAAAACCATGTACATAGTACCACATGTACACAGTACCACCTAAACCATGTGTACACAACACCACATGTACACGACACCACCTACACAACGTGTACACAACACCACATATACACAACATCACCTACACATTTACACAACATCACATGTACATGACACCACCTGCACAATGTGTACACAACACCACATGTACACAACACCACCTATACAACATGCAAACAACACCACGTGCACACAGTGCCACATCTACAACATGTACATAGCAACACATGCACACAACACCGCATGTAGAACAAGTACATAGCACCACATGTACATAGAACCACATGTACAACATGTACACAACACTATATGTACAATGTGTACACCGCACCACATGTACATAATAGAACATATACAACATGTACATAGCATTATCTATACAAAACACTGCATATATCACATGTACACAACACTATCTGTACTCAACACTGCATATACAATATTTACACAACACCATCTGTACATAACAACATATATACAACATGCACACCATACCACATGTACACAACACCACAGGTACAACATGTACACAATATACACAACAAGTGTACTGCACATTGAGGGACCACACAGACTCTACCAAGAAAACTTGGTTCTAGTTCTTTTCCACTATGCATGCTTGTTCTAGCATGCCACAGATCACATTACTTTCATTCAGCTGATGTATCCCTCAATGTAGATTGTCCATAACACAAACATAGGCATAGTATAAACGCGCAATGTCAATTCATATCCACATGATATTATCCTCATAGATATGTTGAGGCTATTCTTCTGACTTGATTTCTCATAATACCAAAGCCTCTTCATACCATTCACCTACCTGAGCAATCATTCCTCCACAAAAATGATCCTTGACAACCTCGTTTCACAACATACATACATACATACATATATACATGTAAACATTAGCATAAAATAGTTATGATCCCTGACAACCTTGTCAAACATTGGCATATAGATCACAACATAATTACTAGATATCATAAGGTCTAGTTTAAGATAAATCCCTTTATCTGTGCAAAGAATGCACACCATTGAGAAAAATAGTTTGCAACTTAACCAAGGAATTTGGTGCCTCAAATCCATTCACTTTACCTTTCCTGTTACATTTCTCATAACTATGTTGTCATCGTCCACTTACATCAATGGAACTAACCAATCCAACTTACTATTGTATTCCTGTCTTCAGCTGCATTTTACTCATGCACTAAGCTTCATCCAAGTCTTACATTACCTATTGGGTTTCATTTACCTCTCCCCAAGATCCATTAAATTTCCTCTTCCCATATCAATTCCCAAGACCCTCAAAACATAAGACTCAATAAAAAAAAGCAAATTAAAAAAACATGAAAATTCAAGCAACAAAAAACAAAGTGGCATGGCCATGCACTAGACATAAGAAAAACTACAAATCAAGTGAAAACCAATCATGAAGCACTAAAAGCACAAAACTAGAAATAAACACTAGGATTCAATCCACGTGGTTCCCAATGCTTCCAAGGGAAAGCTCAACTTGAGCCTTGTTCAATATTTTATGTCATTCTATTTGTTATGCAATCCTTTGCATCATACTACCATAAACACATAACTGCCAGTGCATAAATAAACATAAAAATACATTGGTTACCTTACCTTGTTGTGCCAAACATATTGCCTTGTAACTGAACACATCCATGCTATCTCTCAAGGGACTCTGATTCCCTTGATGGATCCATCTATAACTAGAAACTAACTAATATACCTGTCAAATATATGTTCATGGATATAGCACATATCCACATAATGTCAAACAAAATCAAGGTTAAGAAGACTTCATGTATTCAAAGAAATCATTCATTTGGAATTGGAGTTTCCAAACATAGCCAAAGGAATTCTCACCCAATTCCTTTATCTTAACTTTTACCTTGTTGGAATCGAGTCTTAATATGCGCTGTTACATTACCCAACTGTTAGTTATATAAACAAATCAATTGTTACCTTGTCATGCTAATACCAAGCATGTTACCCTACAATTGCCCACACATGTTAGTCACGCATCCTGAAGATTAATGCATCATGTCTATTAATTTTAAATCAACCTTTACCAGGACTAAAACCCATGTCATAATCAATAGTCAACTCGTCGTCACGAGTCATAATACTACAACTAGCACCCACTTGCACTCAACTGCATATTATTTGTCTCAACACATATCATGTTAGGATAATCGTCTTAAAATAAGATCATTCCTTCATGAAATATTATAGACACATACTCATATCATGCAATTAATCAAACATTCAACAACTTGTAAACATACAATGTCATAAAAACCAAATAGACGACATAATTAAACTCATACCTAAATTAATCTAAGGGGAGGCTATCACATCTGGACAAGTCAATCTATATTAGTACGACATAATATCACAAATATATCAATTCTTACGTGAATATCATAACCATAACAATCTACAAGACCAATCCAAATTAGCATGTTACATATAACATCAATATCTTAATGCAATGACCATAATCATCATACACATGACCATAATGCATATAACAATAAGTTAACTACCATGCATGACTATATGAGATGTGTATATGACTGCACTAATTAACTAGTATCCATTATGTATCTAATCATAAAAAAATAGATTGACAAGCATATATATAACCATATTGTATATACAAACCATGAACCATCATACGTATATGTCAAACATACAAACCTATATGATGATATGTTCTTACCCTGAATTCTAGTGTTGCAAACCCGCTTTGGTAGTCTTCTTCTCCTGCTCTACCTCGACCAACATATTAGTATCATAACGTACCAACAACATCATGATCAAATAAATTCGTAATGATCACCACAATGCATGTGTGACCTGCTATGCATTTAGATCATGGTTATGTATGCATAACTAACACATAGACAACTAACATGCATGCGTGACAAACACATTCCACACATCCAATCTACATGTTCAACCATGCTCTGATACCAACTTGTAACCACCCCTCCCATATTTCCCCACTTTCACTAGTTTGTCTAGGTAAACGTGAGCCAATGGATACTATGACATTACTCAACCTCCTAAATATTGTTAAGGAAGTGGAATCAACGAACTAAAACTTTATTGACCTTCCTCAAAAGCTACAAGACCCCCATGAGCTAAACAACCACTCTAGGTGCCCAAACCTTGAGCTAGACTGCTTCTTCACTGACTTAGGCTTCTAGTTGCATGTATAAGCCTACATCCATGCAACCATATGCCTCTAATCGCATGCATAAGACTACAAGGTAGAGACTGTAGTCCCAATTTCTTAGTTTTGCGCTTGCAATCGTGAGATCTGTGTTGTCTTTTGAGGGATAGACTCCAAATCACTACCTAGAACTTGATGAGACTTTCCAACACAATAAATGACACGAGGAAAAAGGATCTAACACAAAAATTAATCAAGTAATTTACCACACTAGGCCTAACCATGATAGTCATTTTGTTAAACACATTGAGAAAATTTAATCTATAGGTCATAAATGCATATCCGAATGTGGGGGTCTCATACTTATCTTAGAATCACCAAGAAGGTCTAATTCCCTCTCAAAATAGCCAAAATTACATCTATTAGCTCATGCATTAAATAACCATTCATAAACAAATCAAAACATGATAAGAGCCATAACTAGAATCACTCATGAAAACATGCTTATAACTAGCATATAACCATAATAATAATAGTGAGAGAATAGACAACAAATCCACATAATAACAAGAATTAATACTCATGAAATACCGAAGGAAAATATATTTTATTAACATATGAAAATTCCAACCAAGTCAAGGACTTCCATGTACCACCTGGCCATATATTGGGCTGAACCAAATCTTTCTTTCAACCAATCACCCTCATGCCATATTCTAAGCATGAATGTGGGACTCACAACAAAACAACCAAGGCTTATGTCACAGACGCTACCTCTCCATTTTTTATAATACACATATGTTATTATTAAAATGATAACTACTCTAAGTGTGTGCCCTATCCTTATGTACGTTCCTTATATATTAATTCTCTTCTAAAGAGGTGGTCATTTTGATGGTGTGTCATACATGGCAACCAATGGAGGGTAATATATTTTTTATGACCTAGGGACTAAAGTTATCACTTTATCACCTCTACAAGTGGGCCACCATTGTTTCTGTTCATCACTCATTTATAATTTACTACCACCCTCCTCATACCTATCATATGTGTTATGTGGAATTTACAAGTACGGACAAAAGTATCTTCCCTAAACCTATTGGACTTGTCTAGAACAATAGAAAGAAAATAATATATAGTTTCCCTTAGAGAAATTGAAGAATGGGAAAGAGGCTTACTTGGAATTTGTCGCAAGCCTTACTTTACTCTCGACTTCTAATCTCCAATCATGCCTCTGATTGCTATAATTATTATTTTCACATACATTCATAACAAGCCAAATATCCACAACATCTATGTAGCATAATTCAATTAATCTATTCAATGGATCAAGGAAACATTGAAATACATGAATGTAAATGTAACATAACACATATAGGAAAATGATATGTTCTTTGTATTAATAGAAATAGGAGAGAGTTTACAACCAAGAATAGTAGTTGATCTTGTAGAGATCTACTGAAGTTGAGTTAACCTCCCTTGTCACAAAGCACGCCTCAATGTCACCCTAATGCATGAATATGATGACTCTCTTAGATTCAATGTAGCAGCATGAGGGCATGATTGATCTAAGAATCCCACCTTCATGTTCTAGATGACAGTAAATTTATAGGAGAGAGATGATACTTTAGGAATTCTTATCCATTTACTAATCTAGTCTTGAGATCCACTTAATATGGTAGGATGAGCACAAGGGATAAGAGATGAAATCTCCAAGGTAGGATCAGACATGACTCAAGCTTATTATCTAAGTTAAATGGTTAAAACAACCGTTGGAAGCTTCTGGAAGAGGAAGCTTCGAGATTCCTTTTAAGTTTCTCAAATTTCTAGAATTAGTGTACCCCCAGCAAGGAGAAAGTTGTTGTTGATTAGTGTTGGTGCAGAAAGGAGAAACCTGCTACTGAACACATGCCTATAAAAGGGTAGGGTACATTGGGGCATAAAAGAACTGATTTGAAGCAGTTAAGCCCAAAAAATCAATTTTCAAAAATTTCATGCTCAAGGATCTGTGTAGGGATGATGACAACATGTTCACAGACAATGATTGATCTGGTTTGCAGGCGTATTGACCATATGCAACAAAATGACCTATAAAAATATGTTAACGTTTGTTTTTTCATATTACCATGAATAGAATGCATGTATCTATGAATTATTTGTTAGATTAATTTATTAGGTTAATGACAAATAGCACGACAATTTGATCACCTTAGCGTTAATTCATGTTTGAGGGCTTAAACTACAAGGTGTCACACTCCCAACAAGGAAATTTATCAGTTCAACCAAGCCATCATTGATGTAACACATAGTGTCTTGTGATTGATCATGTTCTTGGCGATCACGTGATGGTCATTTACTTATTTAAAACGTAATTAAAACACTTATATGGTCAACATTTAAAAACAAACTAATTAAATTTTAATTTTAATTTAAATTATAATATATAATTGTATTTTATTTTAAATTTATAAAGAGACTTTGTTACGATATTATGGATCAATATTATGGTTTATTAATATCGTATATCAAAAAAATCATAACCATGTTTATATGATTTTTTTTTTAATTAATCAATTTAATTAAAAGAGAAACATAACACAACTAATTTTGAAATAAATGTCAAGTTTTGGCTTATGCCTACTACTAAAAATGTTTTAAAATACTTTTTGAAGGTTAAATCTCTACCACCCACCTAATAATTATTGATAATTAAACTAAAATTCTAAAATCCATATTTCAAAATATAAGTGCCTATCCACTTAATTATTACACTAAACTCTATTCTTATTATATAACAATTATTTATTTGTTAGCCCCAATACAACAATTAAAATATTTTTATATTTTAATACCCCTCTTTAATCAATAAATGAATTTTCTTATTACACTTGGTGTGTGTATATTAATATATTATATATATATATTATTATATATATATATATATATACCAAGTGTAATAGAGAGAGATTCAACCCCACTTTATCATGTAGATTGCTAACTTCTAAATACACAATGTTATAATAATATGAGTCAATATCATGACTTACTAATACCAGATATCCAAATAACTTAAAAGTGTATGACATTTTATTATTAATCAATTTATTTCGAAGAGTAGGGCATATATATAATTTTGAAATAAATATCAAATTATGATCTATGAATACTACTAAGAATATTTGGATGTTAAATTAATACCATCCAGCTAATGAATATTGATAATTAAATTAAAAATCTAAAAGAAATTTTTCAAAATAGAGGTACCTATCCACATAAATATTTCACTACACTCTATTCTTATCATATAACAATTATTTATTTTTCAACCCCAACACGACCATTAAATGTCTATTTATTTTTTATAGCCACATTAACCAATAAATGAATTCTCCATGATATTTATCATATTCATAAGTATTATAGATTTTGTCTTTACCAATGGCTTCAAGAATATATCATCCATATTCATATTTGTGCTATAATACATCAAATCATTTTGTTTTTTTCATTGAATATTTCCTTTGACAAAATGATGTTGGGTTTCAATGCATGATAACTTGGATTGCTTCTAATTTCATTGAATCTTATCACTACATCTACATATCTTCTAGAATGCCCCTTAGTCAAATTTCTTCACCCTCCAAAATACTTTCTAGTCAACTATAGTATGGATAATTAAATAGTTGGTTGGTTATTAGTACTCCAAAGCACAATCTCAAATCCTATACTAAGTACATATTAAATTCTTGAGTTTGTGTCAATTATAATCTAAATAATCTATTATTTCAATATTGAAATGAGAGTAGGTGCAAGATAATGATGGTCACTCATGATGATTTAGTGGCAATGTAAACATGTAAAATGCAAAAATATGTTCAATGTTAGCTTGGAGGGATGGTTAGAGATAGTTATCCAATAAATTTGAAAATGGTGAAACAATGAAATCTAGGAAAATGAATTAGTTTTATAAACATATAACTTTTATTTATAGGATTTGTTTCTAACTATGAAAATTTTGAGTTTTCCTAAAAACCATATGCTATTTTTCATGCAAAATATAATGCACATGTCTCCCTCGTCACAACCTTTCAATACCTAAATTATGGCTTCTTGATAGATGATTGTACTAGGTTCACCAGTTGATTTCAATTGCACCAACACATGGTGGTTGCAACTTACTTGACAATTTCTATTTTTCCTTTGCAACAATGTAGTGTTGCATGCAAGGTGCAATGAGAATGTTGCTTAACAATAAGCAAGGAGATTTGAGCACTCAATATTTCAAATTGATACAGTTTTGGAGTGAGTAACCATGTTTTCTTTTCGTGGCATACCAATTCATTTGAATTATTATCAATTCAGCTTGCCATTTTGACATTTTCTCTCTTTGTTCTGAGGTTTACACTACACTAGAGTTTAATGTCATAAAGACCGGTTTTTGACCTTCACTACAACAAATTTTCACATGGTTTTTGTTGGAGAATTTAATTCCAACCAATTGCTAGGTGTCAAAGTTGTCCATCCAGCTGTCCTAATTTAGTTTCAGTTAGTCCAGTTTAGTTTGGTCTCGCTGCAGTCATTTATTGTTAGTGTCCCCAATGTAATCTTATTTAACTAATTCATAGTATTGATAAGAGAAATCCTCTACTTCACAATTTCTCTTCATTCTTTGTCATCTTTGAGTTGTTTTTGTAGTTCTCTTGTAGGAACTATACCACCTATTTTTCTCTCAAACATAAATTCTAAAGACTAGACTCGAAACGTACATGAATTTCTGAAATTTTTTATTGTAGTTATTTTTGTTCTTTATTACTATCTATAGGTTTGAAATGAGGGATTCAACGAGATGGAAACCTTCGACTTCTATTGACTATAATTTTTAAGGCACCAAGGAAAGATTGTAAGATTACTTGCAAGATTACGTTTTCATCAAGTAACTAAAAATAGACTTATTTTCCATGCATACCATGTAGAAGTGTTTGTGAGGCTACTTGGGGAATAACACTTTGGGTTCAATGCATTTCTTGTTAGAATTCTAACATACCTTTTAATGTAAGAGACTTTTATGGTGCACCTTAAGACTGTGTCATATATTTATGAAGCGGTGGGTTGGGTTACTCTAGTATGTGTATTTCATAATTTTTTTCATTTAATGTGTTGGTCTTATGAAATCATATAAAAATAGAATACATATGTTTCTATTCTAGTAAGCCTTAACATTAAAATTTGAATTTTTTTCATATATGCCAAGTTGCATGTGGCAACGTTTTGCTTGGATATTCAAAAGTGTTCTAATCATTGAAACATGATGAATAAACTTATGGAGTAGGCTAATAAAATATTTGCAAGAGTAGCTCATGGTAATCATGATGAATAAACTTAAGGAATAGGCTAATAAAATATTTGCAAGAGTAGCTTATGGTAATAATTGTGAATAAGTGTGGGTTTTCAAAATGTTGGGATCCATACTTTAAATACATGTTTGTACATGAATGATATATGAAGGCTTAATTTCGTTACGTCAAATAAAAATTTCATTGCTTGACCACTTCCACACTCAAACCTAGACATGATTAAATACATTTGTTGTTAACATTGAGTCACACACTTATGTGTATATATATTCTTTGCTTGATATCTTACTTGGAGTTGCAATGTTGTTTGGTCTAGATAGCCCATTGATAATGTAATATGAGGATGTTGAAATGAAATGGATTTTCTCTCTTGCTCATAGAGATTATTTTATTAATTAGCATGCAATATGGATGTTTTGAATGTTTCATATTCTTCTTTGAATGTGGTGAGTGGAGTTGATGGAAATGGTGTTGTAGAAACTCAGGACACTCTTTCGAAAATATTTAACAAGGTAAGCCTTGGACCCTCACCATTCACTTTGATGATATCTTTATATTGATGCATTCATAACTAGTAGAAGATATTATTTGTATATTGATAGGTGACTCTTGACTAAGAATTAGGAATCCTGTTGCTAGATTGGAATTATATGTTAACTTTAATAATGCTTGATATTTTTCAATGTTAAATATGCGTAGGAGTTGATCATTAGAACTCATTTCATGTGTTCGAGTAGCTTAGTTGCTTAGTTTAATTTTTTAGGTAGCTTGTGTACGATGGGCCATGCAATCCTCATTGTAATGGGTAGGTTGGTATGTTCCATGGATTTGTAACATGTCTCATACTTTAGGATATTAAAGTTAAAAAGGTAAAATGAGTAGGAAAGAGATGATAGCTTTTGAGGCTAAGATGAGGTTTTCTATAATAAACACTCGTGAAAAGAGGCGTAGATACCATTTTCCACATAGACATAGACCCAACTATAGGTATAAACATGATAATATTTGCAAGGGACCTTTGATGAAGACATCGACCATTTTGTTAGCATAGGAGAAAACATTATAACAATTAAAAGTAATAGATGCCATTTAGGAGATTTCCTATGCTTATATATCAAAAATACTTTTCATACCTATTTGAACATTTACTTACATAATTTTGAATATGCTTATTTGCAAAATCTATAAATCAATGGTGTGTACTTGTTTAGTGCATGAGAGGGTTAAAGCTAGCCTTTCATTAGAACTAAGTGGCATTATACCAAATGTTTACTTATATTCTTAAGAGAAACATTTAAAGATCCTAGCTTGATGGAAATTTGTGTCCGTACGTGGCTTATCAAGTTCACTAGTTATTGGCATGAGCGAGTGTGAATTTCCTTTCTTTAGAGAACTTGAAATATGTCTTCATAGGGACATGTGTTGCATGTTCATTGTCCAATAACAATTATCCTTATTTCATGATTTATCTTTCTTGTACATATCAAGGTTCTCTTTATAGATGTCCTGATTTTCCATATTACTCGTAATTTTTATATTGATTTAATTGTAATGAAATCATACAATTCCAATGTGATCCTTGTTGGGCATATGCACCTGTAATCAATTGAGTAAAAAATCCTTTACAATCTAAACATTATTGGAATCCTCGAAGTCCTTTGGCTATGATCGATCAAATCATTCAAATTAAGTTAAATTTTAGGATCCATGCTACAAAATATGTTTGCTTCAAACACCAATCTAAAGCTTTCAACTTTGACTTGGGAGGAAGAATGTCTAAGAACAGTAGTTCAAAAATGGCAAACATAAACATTGAATCAAAGAATTGATTTTTTTTTTTTTTTTTTTTTTTTTAATTATCTATGGGCAAATAATATGTCCTTAAATCACATTCATTTATGTAATAGAGGCTCTAGAGAAGAATTTCTATGCAACTATACCCTAACATCTATATTTGTGGGATTTTTCATTGTTTCTCAATTCAACATAGAAACGTGAAAAACCCTAATGAATATGAAAAGGAATAAGTAGAAAGAGTGAAATATGTCAAAATAAATTAATAAAAGAAAAATTGATTAACCATTTTTCTCTTTTTCTTTTCAAATCAATTGTTTTAATTTTGTTTTAGGCCATATTTTTATGCTATTTCTTAAGATATTATTGTTCAAGAACTCGATGGAATGTTGATTCAAGGTAATTTACTTGAGAAAAAGTATGAGATGAAGGAATTGTTACACTGAAATTTGTCACCATGACTATCTGTAGTTAATATGGCTCCATCAATAGTCATATTATCCTCCTTATCAAGCCTCATACCTCTGCTCTTCAAGTCAAACTTCAAAAAGAGAGAAAGTCACTTAAAAACATGTTTATCTCTGGGTACGCAGGTTCTCTCTACCTTGCCTGCGTGTACGCATCCCAAACACACTGTACCTGCGTACTTGTACGCTCTGTAAGCCAAAGGATTGGTGCGTACCCCTGGAAAGGTCAAAAGG